>JBAMJV010009296.1:0-146251 GCA_037951105.1 Echinarachnius parma
TTTGAACTATAAATGAATAGATCAATGGGTCTTTCAACAAGAACGTCTAGTTTAACAACTTATTAAGTTTGTGTATCAATAACAAAATTGATGATTATGTCTTCATCAGTGTCCCGAGGTCGAGCCGGACCACCGGCTGTACATGCGGGTCTGCCATCCGTGCCGGGAACAGCTCAAGGAGATCCAGGTCTCGGAACAACAGCGCCTGGTCCAGGAGGGCACGCTGATCCACATATGCTGGCGGGAACTGGACCAGACCTACCGCGACATCATGGGCATACAGACCAAGATTGATGCCAGCGTGCCTGAGGTACAGACTTATTCTTATACAGTCAAACCCTGTCTTTGTGGCCACCTGTCTATAGCAGCCAACCTACCTAAAGTGGCCACCAAAATTGAAACTGCACTAGAATTTATCAGAACATTATCAGGCTTTGGCTAACAGTTACAGCTTTACTTATATGCATTAAGATCTTCCTGAGAATACCAATTTCGCTCTTCTTACAAAAATTAGGAAGAAATTTAGGAAAATACCACCACCATAGAATACCGCCCATAGGTACTAAAAGGTCCAAGTTTACCCTTTTTTTTTCTTTCACCATATGAACTGTTAATGTATGCTTCTATTGTGTATGCAGTTCCAGAAGTTGATCGATGGACTTGAGATCCAGACGGGAGCACCGGCCAGCCTCCCACCAAACAGAAACAACATGCAGCTACTGGCCAAACACCAGGTAGGGGTCAAACTCTCGTTGATACAGCCGTATGTTAGCCAGGGCTCAACACTAGCACTTGCAGTCGGATCAGCTCTGTGTGCATTGCCTCATGACTCCTATTTTTGCCAATCAGAAGCCAAACGGGCCCGATTCAACATGTTGAATTGGCTGCGACTGGATCGGACCGACTGTGGCTTTTAGTTGGGTTGGGTCGAATTGGGTAGAGTCGACTCTGTCTGCGCCGGGCTTTACACAAAACTTTGATTTCCCCTACCTCAAACTAGACCTCCAACCCTAAATTGCTAGTCCCAATTGCTACCTTAATGGTAACCCTTTATCATAATCATATGCCTCCAAATTATGTTTTAACTTGTAGCATTAGCACATTTTTACTATTTGATGGTAATTTCCATAACATGCCACTAACGTAATTGCATCTGTTGATTTTACTTGTAGCATTAACAAATTCTTTCTTTTTTATAGTAATTTCCATACCACGTCACTAGCGTAATTGTGTCTGTTGTTGTTTATTTTACTTGTAGCATTAGCAAATTCTTTCTATTTGATAGTAATTTCCATACCATGTCACTAACATATTTATGTCTTTTGTTGTTACAGGGGGATCTAAGTGACCACATATCAGTGTTCCTCATCACCGTCTCTCGGTTGAAAAAGCTCAACCCACAGAACAGAACCCAAGTCAGGCTGGTCAGGAACCTTATTACAGTAAGTCTCGGTCTCAGTTACACACATACAGACAGACATACGGACAGATAGGCAGGCAGACAGGCAGGCAGACAGACACGCATTAAACAGATATATGCAAACACACATACACCATTTGAGGGTTTCCGTAGGTCTTTGGTAGCTCCAAGTCCATGTAGTTTTAGTCCCGTTTTAGTCTGCTCCTTAGACCCCTTAACTCCTGTTTCAGGGTTTTGTAGCTCCAAAGACCCTATATTTTGTGCTTGTAGTCAGCTCTTAAGACCCCCATTTCAGAGTTCTGTCAAAAAATAATTTGAGTGCCCCCCCCCCCCCCCCCCCCCGCAGGGGTGTATGTCAAGAATTATTGAAGGCGAGTCCGAAATCCTTCAACAATTTTCGAGGTCGTGACCGAGGCCACTTGTTAAGTTGTGGCCGAAACCATTGGTTTTGATGGTCGAGACCGCCAAGACGCGGTCTCTAGACCGCCAAGACGCGGTCTCTAGACCGCCAAGACGCGGTCTCTAGACCAAATGGCGAACCGCAATGAAGCATTGTGAACAGTGCCATCTACATCCCAACGCATAAATATAAATGTATTTGTTCTTATATAATTGCAGTGCAAGTTTAGCTACTACACAGAGACCAACGGCCTGTATCGCAAGCTGCGCAAACAACTGGGAGAAGTGGCCCCACAGGAGGTTCTCAACGAGATCCAGAGCATCGTCGATCGCAAAGTTAGTTCTGAGGAATAGTTAGATTTGATAGACCGAGCATATTTGGATGTTGTGCATGTTTCTTGCCTGATGACCAGGGGGATGTAGCATGAAAAGTTGCAATCAACCGCAAAGTTGCGATTAAACGCAAGTAAGAAAATATGCGCATAAATTGAGCCAGTCAGATTTGCACATTTAGGCGCATACTCTACCTTACGTTGAATCGCAACTTTGCGATTGATCGCAACTCTCTATACATCATTTATTTAATATTTATTATTTATTATTTATTGTTGTTATTTATCACCCTCTAGTTAATAACACATTTACAATTCATCCACGTTCCTTGCCTGGGGGGTGTTTCACAAATATCCTAAGTTGAACTTAACTCTAAATTGGACTTTAAAAATTATGGAAAGCCGATAGTTTCTTTGATTTTTATTGTAACAGTCCTTTTTCAGAGGCATAACATGCTGATTCAAATCATTAATTATTTTCTATTATCAAGGAGAGTTCATGTTTTGTAATGTAATATTTATAAAAGTCTAAAATACTCTAATTTTTGTTTTTAAGTATATTTTATTTCAAGGCTACAAATGGCTTACCATACTTTTTAAGTCTAACTTAGAGTTAAGTTCAACTTAGGATCTTTGTGAAACACCCCCCTGGTGACCTGGGCCCATATTCATAAACCCATGAGGCCTGATTTTAAATGATTGGAAAGGAGCAAAGAAAAATGGGCTTCAGGCGCCGGGAATCGAACCCGAGCGAGGCCTCCAGATTGCTAGACCGGTTGCTCAACCCATCGAGCCACGAAGACTCTTGAATGGGGGGGGGGTGGGGGGGGGGGGGGGGGGGCATTCCCATGAAACCCTTTTCATTGCTCGATTAGTCAGAAGCTATATAAACTGGGCACGAACCCAAGGATTAAAATCAACTTTTCTGAAGAAAGTGCGCGGGATCACACAAAGTGATGCAGCTTATTTTAGATGAAATCCAATCAATAATGACATTTTGGCAACTTTAGTGGTGGTTACATACAGGGTAAAATCTATATTTTTCTTATTTATAATACCAAAGATATATAAACATTTTGTAGGTCAGCATCATTATACTGTTTTGCCAGACATGGGCCCTGTTGCAGAAAGAGATACAATCAATAGTAAGTTACAATTGTAAGTCAGATCATGTGTTATAAATATAAATCTGATTGTTTGAAATGTGCAAAGTTTCTGACTTACATTCAATGGTATCTCTTTTTTTTTGCAATGGGGCCATGGAATTATATATAACCACTCTGATTACAACATATTTATAAACATGCATATTGTGTATTGGAAAAACTACCTAGCAGTATAGATATAGCCGTATATATATAGTATATTATGTATATATATAAAACATAAAGGTTTTCCATGGAAAAGGCTATTTGAGAGAATGCATGTTAGTTTTAATGCTACAAAGGGGAATTTGGGTTGCAAATCTAGAATGTAGACTAGAATGTAGACATTTCAGTAAGAGACAACATCTGGGGGTGTTCCACAAAGATACTAAGTTGAACTTAAAATTATGCTAGGCCATTTGTAGCCTTGGAAGTGGGGAGGGTCGTGGTATATTGGTTCGGGCCTTCGTCTTTCAATACGAGGGTCGTGGGTTTGATTCTCAGCCGAGGCACGTGTGTCCTTCAGCAAGACACTTTATCCACATTTGCTGCTCTCAACCCAGGTGTAGTAAATGGGTACTTGGCAGGAATGTATTCCTTGAAATGCTTGAGCGCCCCATCATGGTAGCTCGGCTAAAGCCAAGGTAATAATGCTCTGAGCGCTTTGGGACTTCGGTGATAAAGCGCTATATAAAAATGGATATTATTATTATTATTATTATTGGAATAAAACATATTCAAAAGCAAACAAATGCAAGTATTTGAGACTTCCAGCAAAAATCTATATCAATAACTTCAAGGCTCCTTGATGATGACAAATATTTCTGATTTTTATCAATATTTATGCCTTTAAAAAAGAACTGTTTCAACAATTTTACAAAGAAACTAACTGCTTTCCATAATGGTTAGGTCCAACTTAGAAATAAATTCAACTTTGAATCTTTGTGAGACACCCCCCTGCATGTAGATCTCTCTTTTATTTTTTCCCCTGGCATATACAGGATTGTTTTACATAGTCTTCCTTTGTTCATGTCAATCTTGTTCATTGATGGTGTATCTTTCTCCTTGTTACATCGATACGTTCTTGTATCTATCTGTGTTGTTCTAATCCACTGTGGACTTACCTGATTGGTAAATGTTTTTACCTTTTCAATATTATAAATATCAAAACATATAATCTAGGTCAAACAGTTTACAAATATTTGAT
Source organism: Echinarachnius parma (assembly GCA_037951105.1). Classification (NCBI taxonomy): domain Eukaryota; kingdom Metazoa; phylum Echinodermata; class Echinoidea; order Clypeasteroida; family Echinarachniidae; genus Echinarachnius; species Echinarachnius parma. The sequence goes on from JBAMJV010009296.1 coordinate 4,504, forward strand.
GTGTGTACAGTAGTACAGATATACAGAAGTCCACATGCATTTGGTTTGCACAACCCATGGGCGTTGATCCTTACGTGATACCTATTGTGCAGGGGGGATGAATGAATAGATCACCTCCCCCCCTGATGAAAAGGTATCAATTACAGATCAAGGCCCCCCCCCCCCCTGATGAATAAGTATCAATTACAGATCGATGCCTGTGGCATAACCACTTTAAACTTAATGATTATTATCATTGTTTTTAAATTGATATTGCACATACAATAATTGATAATTATCTTTGTTTATTTAAAGCACTTTATCATTATACATTATCATGTCAATTCATGTATGTTTTATATGAATTCATTTGTATGAAAGTCTGTAGATCTAGACATGTACCAAGATTGCATTCAATGTTAGTTGTAAATACATGCATTACTCGGCTGAATATTTTTGACCATTTTTGAACTGACAAGCTAACTCATTCAGAACTGGTCATCCACATACTAGGGCTTGGTTCTTTGGAGAAGACATGTTGTACGGAATTCTATTCTAACAGTCCTGGGGGTATTTCACAAAGTTGAACTTAACTCTAAGTTGGAAAGCCACTAGTTTCTTTGAAAATTGTTGTAAAAGTCCTTTTTGATTTTCAAAGGCGTAACATGTTGATTCAAAGCATTGATATTTTCTATTATCAATGAGATTTCATGGTCTTGATGCAACATTTATGAAAAGTCTAAAATTCTTCTTTTTTTGTGCTTTTGAATATTATTCTATTCCAATGCTACAAATGGCTTTCCATAATTGTTAGGTCCAACTTAGAGTTAAAGTTCAACTTAGGATCTTTGTGAAACACCCCCTGTATGGGTTAACTGTGGTTTTCTTGTGTCTTAATTTTGTCTATGTGTTCTATTTTACATCTCACATTTATAATTACATTTAAATATGACTACTTAACAGTAAAACATGATCATTTTATTTTCTAAGCACTTTGAACATAATCTTTCCTCATTTCTGTGTTCTCTGTGCCATTTATTTATCATGTTTGTATATTTTCTTCTCACATTTATAATTACATTTAAATATGACTACTTAACAGTAAAATATAATCATATTATTTTCTAAGCACTTTGATCACATTGTCTTTCCTTATTTCTGTGTTTTTCTGTACCATTTATTTGACATCGATCTTGTTCATGGATGTATATATGCAAGGCTCAACACTCGCGCTGGCCCAGGGCCAGTGAAATTGCACTTGGGGCCAGCAAAATGTATAAAAGTCATATTTTGGTGGCCCAATCGGGCAAGCAGATTTTCAACACGACATTGACAAAATGAAAAAATCTTGTTTTCTTTTATGTCATGCTTCATCTGTAATCACAGGTTTGATTATGAAAGAGTATTACTTTGAATAGTAAAAAAGCTTACTCATACAATTTTTGGGGCCAGTAAATATTTCTTTCGGGCCACCAGAATAGGGGAAGAAACTATTTTACTGGCCCGACCGGGCCACTGACTAAAAAGGTGAGTGTGGAGCCCTGATATATGTATTTTCATTTCCCTTTGGTGTTATACATTATTGTCATAGGTGTATTGATTGCACATTTTGTTAACCAATAAAATATCAATAATAACTTTATGTTCAAAATGTGCTCATTTCACATTTCTTTTTATGGTACATTGTGTGTTTTGTTTAATGAAGGGTCATCACAGATCATATACATTCAGTTAGAAATATAATTGGTCCATTTCCCTTTCTTTATGGTGTGTTCATAATCATATGTGACCGGCTATAGCAAAACCCGGCACTTGTCAGTATTTCGTGTTTTGAAGAAATGGGCATTTTAAGTTCACACAATGTGTGTAAAAGACCTACATGTATGATTGTAAAATTGAAACAATCATATCTTTGCCAACTATTGACCAATTAGTTAGAACAAAGCATCAAATGAAAAGCTTGTGATGAGGCCTTTCTAATGGAATGAAAATCTACATTTTGTTTTTTACAGACAAGTGCAGGGTTCTGCTATAGCCGGTCACACATGTTATACTTTAATAGCAGGCATTGACAACAACAAAAATGTTGCCACCAGTGACAAGCCTCACATTCCGAGTTGATTCCTGTATGAATTTATTTGTAAGATTTCAGCTATTGCAATCTAAATTAGATTTCAATTCATTCCACAATTCATTACATTCTCTTTTAACTCCATGAGTGCTAAAGCTCGCATTTTTGCGAGTTACAAATACAATACACATGAATGCCTTAGAGCATTAAAATCCCTGGCACGTTAAGAGTTAAAACACGCTCATGATAAAGCTTTCAAACAATTTAACTTGTTTAAGGAATGTGTAGCTGGCTCTGGCAAATGTCAGGCTCTTGGTGGCAAAAATATAAATTGCAATTTTTACACTGCTTAATAAAAAAATCAATACAAATTATAATATATTTGTTATGATTTTCAATTTATCAAAAATATAAATTGCAATTTTTTACACTGATTGAAGAATTCATCATTAGCTTTCATTTCATATAAAAATCGAGAAAAAGTATAATTTATTTGATACGATTATCAATTTTGGCTGATGTGTACAAATTAATACATTTTCACACTTTTGTCTTCAAATTTCTGTGAAACTTGAGTTGCAATATTACCAGAGCCTGGTCACACATTTTCCCCACTTATATTATCGATTCTATCCTTATGCTAGGGATCTTAACTCTTTGAGTGCCAAGCTCGCATTTTTGCAAGTTACAATACACACAAATGCCATAGAGCATTGAAATCCCTGGCACGTTAAGAGTTAATTCCGATTTTGCTAGTAGACAAAATGTGAGTAGACTAAATGGCTGGTATTCACTAAGGAGGTTTATGTAAAACATGGTTTTAAACCACTGTCTACATCTATGGAGTGCAACTTGCAAACTTGCCAACTGATGGAGAAGACACCAAATAAATGTGTACGTTCTCAGAGGGTGAATTTTATTTGGTGTCCCTCGTTAGCAAGCACCAATGGTTATAATATAATTGAAAAATAATACCAAATGTGATTTCGACGACTTTTTACTTGTCTACACGCAGCACTTCATAGATGTAGACCATGGTTTAACTTTAAGCCATGGTTTACATGAACCTCCTTTGTGAATCCAGCCATTGGGTGTAGAGAAAGCAGCAAGTTACAAACCTTTTAAACATTAACCCGTTCCCTACAAGTTTATGAAATCCCCATACACTTTGTACACAACCCACTCGGTTCCCGTGGTCAAGGGATTAACACGATGCCCAGAATTAGCGCAGGTCCTCTGGCCCAGGGCCACAAACAAACAAAATTGGCTTTGGGCCCCCAAATGTCAGTGATACATAAATACACTGCCTAAATGGGCAACCAAAAAAATAACAAATTTTTTACTATTTGTCTTTGTTTGTGGCAACCAGATAAGAGATGATTATCAATCCTACTAGGCACTATATAAATCAAGTACATGTATATTGTTGTTATTATTATTATTCAGGTTTCAGGCCACAACTTGCACCACTGCAATGCTAGAAATTAACTTTTTAGCCTCGTGGCCCAGCCAAGCAATTATAAACCAGATTTGTCTCATTCTAGTGGCCTGAAACTTGAATATGGTTGCCCCAAACCACATCCTCGTCCACATCCTCAAAATCAATGTGGAATTCTAGCGGTTCCCTCATACCTTGTTTTATTTGTATTAACAATAAAAGCGTGGGACAGGTTTTGTTTTTTCAAATTTCGATTTCGTTCAAAAGATATTTACGATTGAAGTGTTGGGATATGAAATTATCTACGGGACCTTTTCAGCCGTCTACAAAGTAAGTGCAATGAGTAAGTGAATATCCTATTTGCATTTTCGCTCATTTCTCGGCCAAATATCATCCAATTAACTTGAAATTTTCACACATTACTTTCTGAACATATCAGATCACACCAATATACATTTTATTAACCACGCATCACTTTTTGCACTTGTCAACAAAGTTACTAGATCCCTTTAAGCATCAATAACATTTGGTGGCCCATAGCGAATTTTTAGTGGCCCCGAACCAGCTATTGCGACTGTGACACAAGGCAAACAATTTCTAACATTGATTTATATAATTTTTGTATCTAGGCTATCAACTCTGCATGCATTACTCTAAACCAGATGGCATTCGAGTGCCTTCATCTGTGCATGAAGTATGATTTGGATCAAACATTAGCGGCCAGCATCAAACAAACAGCAGAGGTGATTTAATTTAATTTAATTTAATTTAATGTTATTTAATTTTATATGATTTAATTATTATTTATTTAATTTAATTTAATTGTAATTTCATTTAATATAAATTTAATTCTATTTTATGTAATTTGATTTGATTTAGTTTAATTTCATTTTATTTCATTCTATTTTATTCATTATTATTTGATTCACTAATTAAAGCTTATTACATTTCATTGCATTTGTTCAACCATATATAAAAGTAAATAAGAATCTCAAACCATAATGTAGGAATATAGCTATATATTAAACATGAGTGATCCTTGATGCCATGGGTAGCTAGGAAGGAATGCTACTCAGTAAGTTGAAGGTTAAACAAAATGTATTCAATAGAGAAGCTTATTCATATTCATCAATGTTTGGCTTCAAGATTCAATTTGCATTCATTTATTTATTTATTATTATTATTATTTTGTATTATTATTTTTTTTTAGTGGGGGGGGGGGGGGGGGGGGTGGGCGAGGGGACTGGGCTGGTATGTTTCGAAACCTCCCAGTATGCACCCTCACTGGGTGTCTTGTTTCACAAAACTTTTCCAGTGGTTGTAAATGTCCAATTATTATATTATATAGCTAATCAGCTATCATACTCTAAATCTTAGGTATAGCATCACTTCAAGCTTCTAGCTTATATTGCCGACCTCTGTGTGTTTCTATTTCGATGTTATGACAGTTTATTTTTTTATGTACGAACTTGTTTATTGTGAGACATGCAGGAAATAAATAAATAAATAAATAAATGTCTATACTTTTCAGTAGATGACATACTATAGTAGAACTAATTGGACATTTGCAACCATTCTGAAAAGGCTATATGAAATGGGGCCCATTTGCCATTGCTACATGTACATAGTCATAGCACCCCACCCTCTCAATGTAGTTTGTTTCCTCCCCTCTTGCAAGGTTTGTGACGCTGATTTGAGGCGCAAGCTGGAATCACAGGGGGTGCGATGGGAGGAGCACATGGAACAGATCCAAAGGTTCATCAGGCTTCAGATAAAGGTATGCACTGCTCCTGAGTGAGCAAAAAGTGCACACTATTAGTGCGGATTGATTGCGAGTCTGTGTCTGATGACCGGGGTAATAATGTAAAGCACTTGGAGATGATTATTAATCATATTAGGTGCTATATAAATCATTATTATTGTTATCATTAGTGGAAACAGTGGTCGAAATTTGGATAGGTCCCCTGGCCCGGGGCCACTAAAAATAGCTTTGGGCCACCTAATGTCATTGATTCTTAATTCCACTGCCTAGAATGGACAATAAAATATAACAGAATTTGTTATGTTTTTTTTTGTTTGGGGCCACCAGATTTAGGTATTGGGCTTTTATTGTAAATCTTTTTACTTGCCCACCTGGACCACAAGGCAAGAAAGTGTAATAATATAGCATTGTTGGAACCTGTAGTACAAACTATGAATCAATAAATTGGAAGTGCACCGTTTTACCAATGGGGAGAGTCCTTAGGCTAATAGTCATCCCAGTTTATTGACCCATTGGTGCAATATTGGTAGAGCGCGCGCTTTCCGATCGTGAGATCCCGAGTTCGAACCCTGTGTAGGCCCACTGCGTTTGTCCTTCAGCAAGACAATTAATCCACAATTGCTGCTCTCTACCCAGGTGTATAAATGGGTACCATGGTCGGGTGTTAATTAGCCTGTAGCGCCACCATCAGTGGCAGCTCGGCTAGTATGCTCCCCGGCAACCAAAAAAATACACGGGGGCAAAGGGCGATTCGCCCCCGTGAGCCAAGGCACGGGGGCGGAAAAAAAAAAAAAAAAAAAAAAATATATATATATATATATTTTTTTTAAATAATTTTTTTTACATCTTTTTGCATGATCAGAAAGCGCCAGAAACGTACCAAACATGGCATAATCAGATAGATCACATCATGATAATCATTTATTACACCCTTGAGCAGTGAAAACGATGTAAAAAAAAAAGAGCCCCCGTGAGCCCCAAAATAGCCCTCGTTAATAATTTCACGAGGGCGTTTTTTTCCCTCAAAATTTTCAAAATCGCCCTCGTTAAAAAAAAAGTATTTTTTTGGTTGCTCCCCGGGGAGTTGAGAAAGTACGCAATATCATTGTGTTGGTTTGAAATGTACCTGATGACCATGGGTAATAATAATTTAAATAATTATTTAAGCGCAGTAGAGTATATATTTATAGTAGCTGTGCTATATAAATGTTCATATTATTATTATTATTATTAACATGTTTTGTTCTACTTTGGCTGGATGAATGATAATTTGCATCAACTCTTTATGTGTATGTACATGTAGTTGCAGAGGCAGAGTCTGTTTTATTTTTCTCAATGTTCTTTACTTAAAAACATGAATTATATATTGAATGCGTTCATTCAAAAATCCAGTGTCATAATTACCAAAAATGTTCTTCCAATTTTATTCCAAAATCAAGTTTCACAATAACAAAAAATGTTCTTCTAATTTTCTTCCAATCCCCAGGGAGATGCAGAGAACAACATAAAACCCCGCCCGTACATCCGCCCATCTAGGCGCCGGAAAAAAAAGGAGGGCGCCCTCTACGTGGAATGGTTCCTCAATCAGAGGGTCCTGGAACTGTCGAACAAGGTTCGAGTCCAACTTGTGAGCCGGACCGCCGATCGCAGCTTCAAATCGACAAAGCAATCATTAGAGCATTTCATAGAACGCTTAGTGGAGGAACAAGGGTCGTAGGTCAAAGATTAACAAGAGATCATGCATAGCACAGGGTCACAGGTGAACGGTCAGTGTTTTTAATATTTGAAAATATCAATTAAGTTTTAATACCTATTCATTTTGACGGTTGATCAAAGCTTCACATCAACGAAGCAATCAGAGAAGTTCAGAGATCGCTTAAAGGAGAATTCCGGACGAGTTTTTAAAAAGTACAGTATATTGGAAATAAATCTATGGATGTGCTTGAATATTTTCAGGATTTGACTCTCTTTGGTTGATTTCTAAGAGATTTTTCTAATGTCATTAACTCTGAGGAAATAATTAAATTTACTGCACACAATCATGAGACCCTTCGTAGCACCCTCACTTTGCTCAATTTCTTGAGTAGGCTTGAATCCGGTGCCACTGCATTGTGATCACTGCATGTGTCATTCATAATAGCCGGCCATGCAGAGCCAGGAAATTCAATAACCACGTTTACGGGACTTTGTGTCTATTCAAATTCCAATGAAAGCCAAACGTGTTACAATTTCGGGCAGGCAAGTATTTTCAAACGGATCAGTCAATGCAGTAATGCTCAAAGGCACGGTTGAGTGGCGCATCGTGGACTAAACTATTCATGATCGAGCATTGTATTGGTCCGATCAAAAGAACACATTCGCTGCAGTGTAAAAACATAGATAGGCGCATAGTGAGGGGCGCACGTCACAAATTGGTGCATTGTGGGATAGAACAAGCTCGCTCGCGAATTGTGTCATTATAATTTCAAAGCCAATTATAAGAACCCACAATCATACTTTTTTCACACAAAATGGTGTTTATTGACCTAGAATATCTGTCTTTCAATCATTAGAAGCTTGAAATCGTGTGGAAGTCCACTTTAATGGAGGAGCACAGGTCATAATGTCAGGAGACCATACAAAGCACAGGGTCACAGGTGAAAGGTCACAGGGTTTTTAATATTCAAAAAGTTTAAATGAGTTTAGCTAGTCATGATGACTGCTGAACGAAGTTTCAAATCATTCACAGATTGCTTAATGGAGGAAGAAGGGTCATAATGTCATTGTTTGTTCAAATATTGACAGGAAATATCATAAATAACACAAGGTCACATGGTTTATTAACAAGTTTATATGTGAACTTATATTTTAATTTTGATGACTAATTGCAGCCCAAGCCTTAGAAAAAATCATCTGGACAACTCGGGGAGAGCTTGATGGAGGTACACAGGTCAAAGGTCACAGGATGTATTTAAAAGTTCAAGTATGTACTTTGTTAATGTTGTCATTTTGCCTGCTAATGAAAGTTTCAAGCCATGGAAGGAAATGATTAGAACTTCTCAGGGAGAGCTTGATGAAGGAGCAGGGTTGGTAGTAGATTATAAATAACATAAGGTCATAGGTCAAAGGTTAAAGGGCTATTTTTAAACAGTTTCAATGTGCAGGTTTAGCTAGTAATTCAACAGGAAAGCCAATCCAGCCACTTGTACATCTAACATGGATGTAAATGGATTAACAGCATTCAAGGCGGATCATGAGAAGCATTAAATCACAGGTCAAAGTTCACAGGCGTACAGGTCAAAGGTCACAGGCTTTTAAAAGGATAAATGAAAGAGTACAGCTAGTTAGTTGGTTGGACTGTTGATCACAGCTTCACACCCATGATGCGAACAACAGAACAGAGATATTTAAAATTTCAAACCAATGAATAATCTGATAAAAAATGAAGGAATAATTTGTCGGAGGATCAAGGCTCAAAGCAGCTTATACAGAGCACAAGATCACAGGAATATTTTTTTTTAAATGCTAAATTAAGGAATTCATCCAGTCGACTTGGCAGCCAATCATAGCTTCAAACCAAACTTGTTTCAAAATAAAACAAATACGAAATTTGACAATTTTCTGATTTTAACCCATTCACTACGAGATTCTGAAATCTCCATAGACTTTGTACACAACCCACCCGGTTCCTGTAGTCAATGGGTTAATGATCTTCACTCATCTTTCTTTAAATTATTGTGAAATAAAATGTCCTTATGTGCCTATCATATGAATGTATAAAGAATAGACATGTTTCAATGTCTTTCAAGTAGTTGTAATGTACATGATAACATGGTTTAGATTATATTGCGCTGTATGAATTATACTCAAGCTTCCACACTAACTTTATTCTTAAATGGCCCATTCGGGCAAGTAAAATCATACCTCGTTAGATTTTACTTGCCCGAACAGAAAATTTACTTGCCCGCTTCTATTTCTTGATGAGAATTACATGTGAGGAAATACATTTTTCTTGTGTAGTTGACCAATAATTTATTTGCCTGATTGGGCAAGCAAACTAGACAATTCATGAAATTTTAACTTGCCCGACACCAATTTGTACTTGCCACGGGCTAGTGCTAGTGTCGAGCCCTGCATTATATCTACTTAATCTCTACAGTATGAATTATTTCTACTGAAGAATCTTTTTTAAAATTTTTATAAATGTCTTTATAAAGCATTTGTGCAAATATATAATGTACCTGATAATTTTCGGATTATATTGCACTATATGTATTATTTCTACTTAATTTCTATAGTATGAATTATTTTTATTTAAGAATTTTGATATTTGTTATTGTCTTTACGTATTTGCGCAAATATATAATGTACATGATGATTTTCGGATTACATTCCACTGTATGAATCATTTCTACTTAATATCTCACAAAGAAAAGCTTATTCATCTTGGTTTATTTATATTTTTGGAAACTCAGTGAATTATATATCTACTTAAAGGTAACGTTGAGTATTGGTAATTTCCAAAGTGCCCCCCCAAAATTAATTGTAACGGATTTGGTTGGTTTCAATTCCATATGAAAGATCATCGAAAAAAACATGGGAAATAATAATAATTCCCATTCAAATGCTCTAATTGTTGTGAAATTTGCTTTCAAAATATTTATAAAAGTGATTGACGTCCGGCCATCACTTTTTAGAGTGATAACAGGGGTTTTACTTTGTCGTTTGTAATTGTGTATACTTTTCGAGCATGGTGAAGTTATAACTATTAGTTTGTACCGTAATCGTGCAGGTTTTGGTTACTAAAGTTAAGTTTGACCAATACTCAACGTTACCTTTAATACCAAACTCAGTGAATTATATCTACAAAACTCAGTGAATTATATCTACATGTACTTAATACACAACTCGGTGACTTATATCTACATGTACTTAATACAAAACTTGGTGACTTTATCTACTTAATAAATATCTCAAATGCATTCCAACAAAATTGTATTTCACTTACTGTATTTGTCTGTATATAAATACACATGTATGTTCATTCCACAAATTCCTTTCTGCATAATCAATAAAAGATGTTAAAAATGATGTTAAGAAAGCCTTTCATGTGCTAGCTTCTGCAAACTTTAGACAGACTGTATTCGTTGATAATATTTAAAAGTAGCTTATGCACTATTCGTTGATAATATTTAAAAGTAGCTTATGCACATATGTCTTTCAAGTAATTATGTACTGTACATACATTTTCACTGTATGTTTGATGACTTGTATAATCCTGTTTAAAAAAAAAAAAAATTATTTACTGCTATTTTTCACACTTAATAGAGGGAGGTTAAAATGCCCTCTACTATGCTCTAACAATCCCTGCCCCCCCGCCCCCCCCCCCCGCCCCCAATGCTATGCAACATATAGCAAGCCTCTACCAAATGTTACTTGCCCGAATGAAAAATGTACATGCCCGTTGTTTGATTTGCTCGGCAAATTTCTTCCTTTTTTTCTGGAAGAGATTTTATACAAGTATAAAGGACTTTCACTTTTCTCTCGTAGTTGAACCGAAAATTTTAGTTGCCCGATCGGGCATCCAAACTAGACCGTTTGTGACATTTTTACTTGCCCTGACATCAATTTTGTACTTGCCCCGGGCAAGTGGGCAAGTGCCCTGCATATAGTGTTTTATTTTAAACTTCTTTCTTTTTCTTACATATATTTTATCCATTCATTAGAATTGTTATAGTAACAACAGTATACAAATGATGTGCAGGTATGAGTGGGTCAGTAGGAATTGTTTGCACAAGGTAACTATGGAACTGTTAAACCCACGAGGCGAAGCCGAGTGGGTTTAGACTAGTTTCCATAGTTACCGCGTGCAAACAATTCCACCGACCCACGAAATAAACTTGCGCATCATCTGTTTTATAGAATGGGCATTGTTACGCCCCCCAAAAAGTCAAAAAATTAAAAATGAGTAAAATTACCGGATGCATGAAATAATTTTACCGGACGCATGAAATTTTTTACCGGACGCATGAAATTTTTTACCGGACGCATGATTTTTTTACCGGACGCATGACATTTTTTACCGGACGCATGAAATTTTTACCGGACGCATGATTTTTTTACCGGACGCATGAAATTTTTTACCGGACTAGTCCCAGGACTAGTCCCGAAAATACTTGGGCAGGAGTCTATGGAGAATGCATGTTATACCAAAATCAGTCCATCCTGAACGGGTTAATAGAGTACAGAAGCCATGACGTCATAACAATCTTTTTTTAGAATTTTCAAATTTGAACTTCATTTTCAGAAAGAGCATACAAAAATCATGTCTAAATACCGAAATGCAATTGAATATGTTAAGTATTGGCTGAGATATGCCCATCCTAATGAATTTTACTTCAATGGGCGATCAGTGTTATAGTGCACTGGTTCATTAAGTTATGAACCAGAGCACTATAACACTGATTGCCTATTGACAAAAAAAAATCATTCGGATGGGCATATCTCAGCCAATACTTAACATATTCTTTTGATTTTCTGTATTTGGACATTATTTGTTATGCTCTTTTTGAAAATGAAGTTCAAATTTGAAAATTCGAAAAAAAAAGTTGCTTATGGCATCATAGATGACATCACACTTCACCACTCTATAGACAACAGGAAAGAGGGCTCCATGATATCCTACTTTTCATTTTGAACCCATTTTTTATTCAGGTTAAAACCATTTGAATCATTAATTTTTGTATAAAATGAATATAATTCTTTTATTTCATAATTTTGCTATGAATATGTAGAGAATAAAGTGCAATAGTTAGATGATTTACCAGTGTCAAGTTGTAAATTATTTTGTTGCTGAATTGTGAGAGAAAAGTGTAAAAAATTATTGCAAAATGATAACACCATTTTGACAAATTCTTGATAATTTTGATTGAACTTGCTGGTAAACGATGAAAATAATGAGAAATGTTTAATCATACATTATCTTCAAAAGTATACCTCGATATACAAAAAGAAAGGTATCACTCAAAAGATAACATTTCATGTTATATGATGGTACCTTTATCTTAGTGCCTTTTAATGATTTTTTTCTTCTTTTTTTTGCCAAATAAACATTAAAAAAAGATACTTGTTATTATTATGACTGGATATTAAGTCTGGATATGGTTAAAGAGTAAAGTAATGTGTTTGTTTGTCTGTGTATATGTGAGTGTATTTATATGTGTGTGTGTCTGTGAGTGTGTTTGTTGTTTGTGTGTGTGTGTGTGTGTGTGTTTGTGTTTGTGTGTACACCCATGATATTCTAGTTCATTGCATATTTTACATAGGAGAGAAACGGTCCTACTAATTAGCGCGAACAAGTGCGAAGTACTGCGAACAAGCGCAAACTATATAGCGCGAAAAAAACATCGATATTTAGGGTTAGGGAACAAAGGTAATGCGAACAAGCACGAATGGGATTTAACAAGTACGAACGGGATTTCATATGCGAGCAAATTTGTTCGCAGTAAATCCCGTTTGCGCTTGTTCGTAGTAATTGAGCGCAACAATTACTGCGAACAAGTGCACGCTATGCGAATGGGAAATTTGTTCGCAGTAAATTGCTTCGCACTTCTTCGCGCTTGTTCGCAGTACTTCGCACTTATTCGCGCTAATTAGTAGGACTCGAGAGAAATATACTTGAAATGCATGTTGATAAAAGGAATAATAAAAGAAACTATTGAAAAACATGAATGATAACAATTTTATAGTTATAATTGATTTTCTACAAAATTTTGTTTTGAGTGATCTTAATGATACTGACGAAAAAGGGTTATATATACATGTACTACTTACATTTTACAATTATTGTTGGGCATTCATCTTGATGCATATAAAAGTAAAAAAGAATATATATATTTTTAACATTAAAAAAACGATTAAATTAAAAAGCAAAGTCCCGCCTTGATTGCAATATACCTTTAATTGAAGAGCCAAGTTTATAAGACTATACAGCAATTAATAGGGTCTTATTTGCTGAAAATGTTCATGAAATGCTGCAATCACTGGGTAATATTTAATTCCCCACAAGTAGATGAAAAGTCCATGAAATACGAAAAGAAAAACAGCCAAAATGCTAACATTCATTTGGTAGTTGACATGACTTTTGTCGCAGATGGCAGCAGACATATTTCTTTGCTCACATTCCGTGTGTACAGTTTTCACTTCCGGGATATCGCATGTTTTTGTGTGTTAAGTTGTGAATTGAATTGAATTGACTTGACGAAAAATAACCTCCAAAATACTGGACGAGTGAATTCTTATATGGAGGAAAATGGCTGTTCAAGTATCTCACGGTGGAGGAACCCAATTAAGGGCGCTCGAAAAGGTGCTAGAAGATGCCCATAAAACAGGAAAACTCAATCTCAGTGGAAGGAATCTAAGGGATTATCCAAAAAATACAGATAAATATGATTTATTGGACACAGTGGAAATCGGTAAGTTGCTTTCTTTCTCGCTGCAATGCTGCCGTAAGGGTGCACAGTCAGCCATGAAGTTTGCGGGAAACTGCCGGGGACGGTTTTCGTAGCCTACCGTTATACTATAGTACAGATGCGAAGTGCATACAATTTTTCAAAAGTGTAGCCTACAGAATATTTCAGTTAATGCGTTTATATAATTCTGATTATTCATGAAAATGCAGTTGTATCATATGCACATGAAATACGTTTTATAGGCATTTTCTTAGACACTGACTGACTGAGCTATTGTTGAGTATTGAATTTAGTCTCAAAAGTTAAAACTTAATTAATTTTGTATATTTTGTCTTTTTGACACACATGTTGCAAATATCAAATATGAATTTGACCATGAATAAATGATGAATCTAACTTTAAATCATGACCATCATCATTACAATCATTATCATCTTTGTTATCTTCTTCAATTTTCATCTCTTCATCTCTTCTGTCTTCATCATCATCATCATCATCATCATCATCATCATCTAATCATTAATTAAATCATCAACATCAACTACTATTCTTCTTGGTCATGTTGGTCTTTGTTGTTGCTGTCGTCGTCGTCATCATCATCTTCATCATCAACAATATGAATAACAAATTAACATCTCCATAAATGACATCGTCAGTGTCTTCATCATCATAACAATGGCTAGAAAATACATTATTAAATTAAGTTTAATTGGCCTTATGCCCCAAACAGGTTTGACAGTAATTCTGTAACTGACCTTGATGATCGGATCGTTTGATCGGATCGGCAAAATTTTATCGATCTTCGAAATCGGATCGATGATCGGGATCGGATGATCGGCTATAAAAAAAAAAAAAAAAAAAAAAAAAAAAAAAAAAAAAAAAAAAAAAAAAAAAAAAAAAAAAAAAAAAATCGTTTTTTTTTTCTTTGGAAAATGATCCCCAAAAAACACAATTTGGGAATATAAATGAATACCAAAGCAACATATATCCATATTAATAAGCCCAACGTAATCTTGTACGGGTATGCTTTCATTTCAAACTGATTACCTATTCTTTTACAAAATTACTCACGCCGATTTTGAGCTTAGTCCCATGTGATTAATTTGGCGTAACCTTTCAGAAACACATGGGACTAAGCTCAAAATCGGCGCGAATAATTTTGTAAAAGGAGAGGTATTCAGTTTTAAATGAAAGCATACCCATACAAGATTACCTTGGGCTTATTAATATGGATATATGTTGCTTTGGTATTCATTTATATTCCCAAAATATGTTTTTTGGGATCATTTTCCAAAGAAAAAAAAACAGATTTTTTTTTTTTTTTTTTTTTTGTTTTGTTTTGTTTTTTGTTTTTTTTGTTTTTTTTGCCGATCCGATCTTCCGATTTTTTCTGCATGATCGGAAATCGGCAAAAACGGTCCGATCATGTATGATCGGATCGTGATCGGCATGCCGATCCGATGATCGGTTACAGCACTATTTGACAGCTTTCATAATTTTGTGAAACATTTGTGTTTTATAATATTGAGAAAATAAATAACTGAACTGATCTGAAAGATAATGTACACAAGTCAAGACAGTGCTAAATTGTGTCTTCCGAGACTGTAACTGGACAAGTTAGGAAAAAACAAAATGTTGTGGTTTGTACAGTATGTAGCTGTGCACAGTTCTCGGTAAATACAGACCTGAGAATCTGAGATGATGATGTAGTGATGTACATGTACAGTACAGTACATGCAGACCTGAGCTTTGAAGGTTTTACTACATGTTACTATAATTATGGTCTAATGTAGATCAGACGAACAACTGTGTATCTGAATTAATGCAAGAGGTGTGTATAAAGTAGTAAAGCCATGTAGTTTAGTTCAGATCCTTAATTGTACATGTATGTAGATTTTTATCAGCGTAGTGACTAGTGTGCTGCACATGGGATTTTGTGTTACAACCTTGCACTCTGAAACTCGTAATTTAAACCTGGCAGTTTTAAACATCCTCATATAACCCGGATCCAATGGCTAGGGGGGTCGGGAGGGGAGAGAGTGAGGGGAAGGGGAGGAAGTGCACAGCCTGAAATGGCAGCTCTGGTTCATGTACACCGAGATCCGAGCTGTAACATTGCACTCAACTCTACTTGTACTTCAAACCTGGCAGCTTGGCTAGTTTACCCTTTCCTTAACCCTGATGCAATGCCAATGGCTAGGGGGTTGAAAGTGAGGGGAAGGGGAGGAAGACCAGTAGCCACTAACATCGGAGAAATCTTGTTTTTACGTGCTTGATTTGGCGAGTACGAAAAAAACAGTTAATTTCAGGCATCATTTACACCCAATCCCGAGCCGTGTATAAAGTGACACCTTGTACTCAACTCTTAATTAAAACCTGGCATGCTGACTGGTACATAACATACATGTATGTGCAGCCTTTCCATAACCCTGATCCAACAGCTAGGAGGGAGAGAGAGTGAGCTAGGGCCAGGGGAAGGGGAGGAAGTGCGGAGCCCGAAATGGCAGCCGCTTAATAGGGAAAGTGGAAACTAAACCTTCCTTCCTCCCTCCCCCCTCCACCCATTCCACTGGGTCCGTCTTAATTAAACCTTTGCGTACAGCGACTAGGTGGTTGGTGTGTCAATTCTATTGGAAGGGCATGGTCTAAGTTGATACGGGTTAACCCAAATATCCTAACTTGCCCACTTGAACCTAGAGTAGTAAATGGTCTGGACTTTGTATTAATTCCATGGGAAGGGCAGCATAATCAATGATGGAAATTGGTTAATTTCCTACACCATATATCTTAGCATTCATGACTATGCACTTCAGAAAGTTCAAAGTTGTCTTGAAAATTAATTTAGAAGGGATGTAATTTTTTAAAATACGAATCCGCTCTTTTCTGTAAGGGGCATGCACAATGGGGACTTCACACTTTCCTTCTTCCCCCTTCTATCCCATTGGGTCTACACACCCGTGACCGTGCATTTGTCTTTGTATTAAAGAGGGATATTTAATTAATTAATAGGATAATCAACATTTTGTTATCAAGCCATCTTTAAAGTGATCCTTCAGTAAAGTGCTATAAAAGTTTGTTCAAGCTCTCTGTCAGGCAGATATTCATCTAGGTGAACAACACTTGCCAAGAGGATAATTTCACTTGCCCCAAAAGGAAATGATAATTACCGTAAAAGTTACCAAATTATTTTCAGATCTTGCTTGCCTGATTTGGAAAACTTTTCTTGTTAAATAAAAAAAAATACTGCCCATGGATACTGAAATGTGACTTTAACCTGTTCCCTACTACTCTACATGTACTAGATGTTGAAAACCACCAGAATCCTGTAGGCAACATTGGGGTTAACTTGCCCCTGGTAATCAGGTACCGTAAACCGGGGTGACTTTGGCCGCCGGGGTGACTTTGGCCACTTTTTTAGAAGGATGTATTTTCATCAAGTCTCACTCTTTAGAACTAATTTATGATTTTTTACATTACCCTAAGGCCATATAGGATTAATTTGAAACAATAAGAATATTACAAATAAAAAAGTGACGCTTTATCATGAAAATGCATTCATCTAAAAAAGTGGCCAAAGTCACCCCGGTTAACGGTAAGCATGTGTTCAATAGCTCACTGTTTTAAGTTCTGTTGTATACATGTGTGGATGTAATGTATGCCAATTCATTGTACATAGCTCATGTTACTTGGGGGAATTTCAAGATGGCTTGTCGACTTTGCCGTGGAGAAAGTTGTTTCCTCTCCAGAAGGGTTCGCAGCTGTTTATTCCGTTCTGAAAGTAGCAGATAAAAATCATCCATAACACGTGAACCCACCTGTTCGCAATATTAAGAGGACATTTCCTAGATGTCAAATATGATATCTAGGGATTGACATTTATGATTGAATATTATGTTTTTTTCTTTGGCTTGTATCCCATATTGATATTGGTACATGTACATGGGCACTTACCCTGTAATTTGAAGCAAAACTTGCTGGTTCTAGATGCTTGAGGGTTGATCTGCGTTGATCTGTGTTCTTCACTCCTTCAGCAAGGCATTTAATCGTTATTTACTGCTTTTAAATATGAATTGGTATTCATGAGTATTTTTTTCTTTGTCTTGTATCCCTTATTAGTGGTACAGGAATTTGTCTTTTAATTTGATGCAAAGCTTGCAGGATTCGATGTTTGCGGGTTGATCTACAGTATGTTCTTTAGCAAGACACTTTAATCGTTATTTACTGCTCTTAAATATGTGTGAAATGGTATTTATGAGTATTTTTTCTTTACCTTGTATCCCATAGTATAATTGATCATATATTGGTATGGGTATTTGCGTTTCAGTGCGAACTTTCGAAGGTCGTGGGTTCAATACTTTGATGCAGTAAAAAAATACACGGGGGACTCAGGGCGAATTTGCCCCCGAAATACCAAAACGAACCCTCGAAAATCATAAATTTGCATAGAGTTTAGTGCAAAACAAATTTTAGAGTGCTGTCTTATTTTAGGTAAGCTTGAAAAGTAGCCCCAGGAAAATACATTTTTATTTAATTCCTTGGTTCGATGCACAACCCTGGATACATACACGTATTTTGTATACAAACATGCGTTCTTCAGCAAGATGTTGATCTGAGCAGAACTTTGTGCACTCTACCATTAATTGCTAAATTTACAAACATGTACTCTGCACATTTGTATTTAAATGGGGATATAATTTCACTAGATACAAACACAATATTACCATTATTTTGCTTTTAAATTGCATTTTAGAAGGGTGGTGTGATTCTTCTGAAAACATTTTATAGTTGGTAAAGCGTACATTTCAGGAAACTTATGGCCAGTGCAGAGTCAGTATGGTACATGTACATGTTCTACTAGTAGTTCATTTTCATTGTAGAGATTGTATACAATACAGTATGTAAGAGGTATTCCAAGGATAAATTCCAATGAGTTTCATTCTATGTACACAGAAATGATATTGAGTGTGGCAGTATGCATTAATCATACTTTGTATACATGTTGATATTTCAGTTCATAAACTCATCATACAATCTGCATCCAGTCAGGTTATAAGCTCTTACCAGCTACCATTCTGCTTTTGATGGTGGAATAAAATATGCATGCATGCCCCATATTTCTTTATTGTGTCCTCGTATTCTCCCCTAGCGGCAAAAAACCCAGTCGTTTAAATTTGGAGTAAATGAAGCATGTAAGTTTTCAATAAACTGATTATAATGGGAAGATGGCAAAGTGTGCGGCTCTGTTATATTTGTATAGTGGTTGCAGGTGCAGGTCTTTTTGTATGATTGGAGATGTTGGAGTTCAACTGTGTATTTCAACTGCGAAAGCTTATTTGACCATTTTCATCTTGGCATAGCTGCGTAGACATTTTTTATTGTTGACATTTTAGCTCATAAAGTCTTTGGTATAAAAGAGCTGACTATAATATGCCTGGTTATGCTATGCTGAAGGTGTTTTCTTTTTCTTTATATTGAGTTCGCAATGTATTACATGTACATATGTGTATAATATGGACAAAATGAAGAAATAAAATTACAGTATTTTCTTTGGTTCCTTTAAGGCTTGCCATTTGATTGCATTTAAATTTGTACATTGACATAAATTGCAGTTGCTGCAATACAGGGTGTCTCAGAAAGAATGCAACACCTACGATCGTTAATTTCATCAACACCATCGACCAAATGTCATTGTTTTTTGTTTGATTGGGTAGAACATTCTTTTTCCAACAAAATGATACCATGAGCATTGATTTTGGGTAAGGCGTTTGGATCCTAGGGCCATTTTTCTGAGGCAATGTCGTTTCCTAAATTTGCTATTTTTTCGTCTCCAGCGATCCTCGGAACACTGAGGCATTCTCGCCCCACGGCCTCCCATAGACAATGTGAGCCATACCATACGGGGTTACCATACAGGATTACGCAACATTGTCTTCTTTATCAAAGGGAGCGCAGTCATGCGGTTCTTCTGTCTATGGGAGGCCGTGGGGCGAGAATGTCTCAGTGTTCAGAGGATCGCTGGAGACGAAAAAGTAGCACATTTAGGAAACGACATTGCCTCAGAAAAATGGCCCTAGGATCCAGACGCCTTACCCAAAATCAATGCTCATGGTATCATTTTGTTGGAAAAAGAATGTTCTACCCAATCAAACAAAAAACAATGACATTTAGTTGATGATGTTGATGAAATTAACGTTCGTAGGTGTTGCATTCTTTCTGGGCCACCCTGTATATGTCACTACAAAGTTTTAAAGTGATTATTCAAAGAAAAAGCAACATAAGCCAAGTTTCATCTTTCCAAAAAGTTCAAATCATACAGAAAATGAAAATATCACTTTCCAAGTACTCGCACATCCGAAAAAAAAAAAAAAATGAAAATACTAAACGCTGCTGGGCAGGTCCAAGCTATTTGACTTGTGACGTACGGGACATTCATAGCTTTCAATTGAATATTATTCAAAGGAAGGAGCTATGATCTGGAATCTTTTTGGTGCTTTGGAAAGCTACTTGTAGTCCCTTCCTAAAATGAAAAAAAAAATATTCAAAACGCTCGTTAAAATTTAATTATGCTAATAAATATACAGCGTGACGTACGGGACCAGAGAAATTATGACTTTAACAAAAAAATGTGTATTATGAAAACTCTCTGAATCTACATGGCAGATCACAACTTATTCCTGATACATGCATTTAGTAACCATTAAAGGGATCTAGTAACTTTGTTGAGATGTGCAAAAACTGATGAATGGTTGATGCAATGTATACTGTTGTTATCTCATATGTCCTCAGGGTATTGTGTGAAAATTTCAGGTCAAATGGACAATGTATGGCCAAGTAATGAGCGAAAATGCAAAGTGATATTGGGTGATATTCACCAACTCACTGCATTCACTTTGTACAGGGATGAAAATCTCGCCCGGAGATTTTCTTATCTAAATACTTCAATCATACATATCTTTGTAATGAAAGGGAAATTTGAAAAACCGAAAGCTGTCCCATGATTTTATTGTTAATACGAATACAACAAGGTATAAAGGAACCGCTAGAATTACAATTTTATTTTGAGGATTTGGACAATGTTACTAAGTCCCTTTAATATACGCACTGCAAAAAAAAAAAAAAAAATTATGACCTTTTATCCCATGATAATTACGGGACATTTTTCCCTCATGTTTTATTTGTCATTTTCCTGCTTTTTTAAAAAAATCTTTGGGTCCATTTTGCAATATATTTGTTCTTATTGTATTTATTCAATATTGTGATGATTTAAAACTCAAAAACAGCTTCCGCAATACATTATAATAAGACTTTAACAAATTGAAGCTCTGAAATCCGATAATTTGCATTAATTATGCTAATAAGTAATTAAGAATTAATATTTTATTTGGCTTCAAAAGATGTGGGATACATCTATCTGATGTAAATTACTTTCAATATTGACAAAAAAGATTTGAATATGAGAAAATTAAACAGAATCATCATAAATTTGGCAACTTACATGAAATCCTATACATGGGACTATTTAGAAGAAAAACTAAAAATATTTTGTGCCTTTTTAGCACTTTCTTGCAGTTTTTGAACCTGTTCGCAAGGTCTCGGTGTACTGAACCAGTGTAATACTATATTTCCTTCATTGACATGCAGTTTCCCTACTCAAATTGACTGTCTAGTATTTTAGATAATTATTTAAAGGTAATTATGAGGTATTTCAAATTTCCCCCTCCAGACACATTTTCATCAGTATGTAGCTATAACGCGAAGTATGATGTGGTAATTATGTAATTACTTTTAGAGGTAACTCCTAAAGGTAAGACCTATTTATTCTGACATTTTTAAGACTATCTAAGCAAGAATTATTATGATAATCAGTGGTAAAACACAAAACAAATAATTTTCACCTGGCTTGCCATTGCTTTAACACTGAAAATGTCCCGTACGTCACACTTTTGTCCCGTACGTCACATGTCTTAATTAGCTAATAAAATCAAAACGAAAAATGCTGTTTTCATAAAACTTAGCTAGCCAGTCAAGAGTATGATAAATTAGAACTTCACAAAATATGAAAGAAAAAAATTAAGTGTTTTATACTGAAATATTAAAAAAGATGTTCATTTTTGTGACGTACGGGACATTGCAGTTTGGACACGCCCTAAATAGCATAATTAATTAATTTTTACACTTAAAAATTTGGTCAACTATTGCTAGTGATTAGTTTTACTAGTCCCCATATGAAATTAAAGCTTGATTGATAAAATTAAAATTAAAAATAGAAATACAATGTCCCGTACGTCACGCTAATATTTGAAATATGCAAATTAGATGCTCACTACTCGTTAAATCTGCATATTATGCAAATTTCTGTACTAAAAATCTAAACTTCAGACTTTTAGCTTTGAAATGATATCAAATTTTTAAAGCTAAAATGAAAATGAATTTTCACCATCAAGGGGGACATTAGCTTGGACCTGCCCTGCTTCAAAACCACAATCCCGCTACGAGCGGGGTCCGATAGCTGGATGTGTTGTACTGACGTAGAGCGAGGGGTTATCCAATCAGAAGCCTCGGTTTCTACCACATTATATACCGGATTTATACCCCTTTATACCGGGGATTCCGTGGTTGTTTTAACTATATTATATACAATTATGGTGGTTCAAACTTTTTGAACTAATGCATAAACAGCTTTTATTCGTTGTAAATGTATTCTTTTATTCATTTATATGTCTGATAATGTAAAAATACAGGTAAATAAATCACCTAGTCTGCGAGTGAAATCATACTACGTGCGGTGCGATGTGAGTGTATAGGCTAGTGTGTACCCCGGGCGTCCCCGCGCACGTACGAATGGTACAGGTGCCAGCGCCTCCAATTCAGCTCGCGCTCCTCCTCTCGATCTTCTCTAGCTCTCCTCGATACCCGCCCGCGCCCCCGGCCCAGCCAGCTAACCCAGACGCCCCGCTCACATGCACACACCGGCCCAATCGACGGGTTAAAACATGCAAAATTAAAACTCTGCTCGATCAAGATCACATGGCCTGCTGGCCTGCGCAATAATACTATACTAGCTAGCATGCACTGCATCACATGTTTAGCGTGCAAATTAAAAACACGTGTGCTACGAACGTAATTTTCCTAACAAATAATCCTGGATCGGACGAAGTTATTTTCACGATTTGACAGCATTAATTGTCATTGAGCTGAGCTGAGCGAAGTATCGGAGAGCTGTTCTATGTCTCGTCTAGCTCATCTTCTACTTCAAAACTCAAATCTGAATTCAAGTCGTCCGCCATTCGAGGTGCTTTAGTCAAAAGAAGTTGGAGTAACACGAACAAGATGTCAACAGAATCTGCACGCTAACCTATATAAAATGCACCGTTCGCGCATGCGCAATCGATGTAGCTGAGAATGTGCATCCTCGGGTGACGTCATCAATCTAAGCGGCGAAATCACGGTGGATACGGGCTTGGTTTGAAGGGTGAATTTTTCACATTTTCAATTAAAAAAAATATATATAAAAAAATTTGCACAAAATCTGAAATTTTCCAGTCTTATAAAGTAGATGATTACCTTCACATTCATACCAAATTCGACTCAATTTATAATCAATATACCAGCAGTTTAAATATGCTCTTGGATCATGAAATACAATTATTCACATTATGATGATCCACCGACCATGCATGTTCTTGAAGGCATCAAACAATTTCTGATACACATTTTTTGTTCAAGTCCAATTTCCAAAGTCTACATATATTGCAATTTAACAACCCCTTATCTGTTATATATCAATTTACACAGTAGATTATAGAAATATAACAAATACTTGAATGGTCATATTTCACAACCTATAGGATGCAAACGTTTGTGATGGGTCATAGTAGGAGGAAATTGTTATCAGTCATGAGATAGCTCTAGAAACTGAACAAAGATCATACATTGTACATCAGACCTATTGTACAAGTGCTGTTCTTTATATTACAAACTTCTCGTATATATTTTCTCTTCCCATGGTTGTAGAAAAACAAGTAGATTTGTAAAGAAGTTTACATGTAGTTCAGATCAAAGCCACACAAGGACATACATGGTATGTATCGTGTGCTCCATCTCAACTCCCCAGTGACCATACAAGCCAAGAGCTACCTACCAATGGTGCATAAGATCTTCCTATCAGTAGTATCATGTACAGTACATGGGATATATGGCACTGTTTAGACTAGATCTGATTCTGAGAGATGAGAGGGACATTAAAATAAAAACAATGCACATGCAGCATTCACACGTGTGCCACATTTGTCATCGTTTACTTATCACGATCAGCTGACCTTAAAGACATTTAATGTTGTTGTATTGTATGCTGAACTGCCAACGTGGAACTGGAGGACGCAATTAGAGCCAGTGTCATTATTATCAAGTGACTGACGTCACGTCGCGTTGTGGCAGGCATTTGGGGGCTACATTTTCTATGGCACCGAATAAAAGAGATTATTAAAAGAGATGTATACTGTATACATTTATATGTGTACATGATATGTGTACAACATAGATGTTGGTATGCAGGAATGTTTGTATTGCAGGAGATGTGTGTGTGGGGGGGAGGGGGGGGGGGGGGGGTGGGTGGGAGTGACAGAGCCAATACAGTAATTTACCTGTCTAAGCAGCCACCTCTCTATAGTAGCCACCTGTCTATAGTGGCCACCAAGAGTTATCATCTGCAGAGAAAAGCAACATGGTTGTTGATAATGATAATTGATATGCAATAATTTCTTTCATGGGGGAGGAGTTGGGGGTGAGACATTTGTTCAGAGCCCCCCCCCCCCCTTGAACAAAAGAACTTCTTTCATTTTACAGCCTAATTAACCAATGGTCCGAGGGAAGGAAAGCCTGTGGTGAGAGCCTACCCAATTAAAGGGGAAAAACAAATGTATATACTGGAGTACACATGTTCAAATTAATCAACACATCAGCTGCACTGCGGCACAAGTAAAGACGTGAGGTATACATCATTGTACACGTAACAATGAGTATATTATTCTCTTACTTTGTGGCGCATGATGGGTGGGTGTGTGTCAGTGTGCTGGCCAGATACCCAGACTCGACTGTCTATCTATTTTGGTTTGGATGAAACTAATTTGGAAGACTTGAATGATAGTCATAGATATCTATAAATATATATCCATGAAGGCTGTTTTCATTCAAATAGCAGCCTTTAATGCAAGAGGGTGCCCTTCAGACAGCCGAAAATTATATCTCAAATGTCTGTGGCTTCTAAATGAATTATTGAGCTCTAAATCACGATCACGGGGAAAAATGTTTGATGAGTCAATCGCGCATATTATTTTAGTTTGTACGCACCATGAGCGATAATTATCTATAGGTGCAATGATACGGTCATTGAAAAGACTTAGAGCACATGCAAGCGATTACTGTACTTTACAGGATCCTAAGCGCGCATGCACAGCGTTGCATAGTGGCGTATGGCCACTAGTAACTGTATATTTCTCATTGCTTTTAAAAGATTATTTTCTGCATGCATGTTCGTGTAATGTATGTAGTTCTGCCAACATGAAAGTCACTCTAGCCTGGTCTAGGGACTAAGCTTTCGATCTGAGCAGGATCATTGTCGGAGGCAAAATAACTGCCAACATAGACAAAGAGAAACAAGGAAATGATAGTGAATATCATCTTCATGATTGGCTGTACATGTAGAGAAGTGTCTGACTTTGCTCGTCATGATATACTCACAGACAGACATTATACCTATAATATGTGACCTGCTATAGCAAAACACGGCACTTTTCGGTAATTCATGTTTTGAAGAAATTGGCATTTTAAGTTCTCATAATGTGTGTGTAAAAGACTTGTGATTGTTACAATTGAAACAATCATATCTTCGCCAATTATTAACCAATTAGTTAGAACAAAGGATCAAATGAGAGCTTGTGGTGAGGCCTTTGTTATTTGTAATGGTATGAAAATCTACATTTTGATTTTTACTAACAAGTGCCGGGTTTTGCTATAGCCGGTCACATATGATACAATACTCGTCCTCTCATCCCCTTTCCTCCCATGTGATGACAGTCTGCCTAAACTACCGGTCTACTATTTTTACAATTTGGCTTTGAAGAATGTTATTCCTTTTATTGATACCAACCTGAAAGAAGGCTACAGATGATACCAGTAATAAATTTCATCCGATCATGATCTGATATAAACATGTATGTAGATTTGTGTGGACCTGGCGGCAGGGCAAGCATTTCGCTAGCCAGATACACAAATTATCACATGGTAATAGCGAAAGGCAGACATTTGACAGGTATTCAATTCAATTCAAAATTCAATTCAATAAAGGTTTATTCAATTCAAAATGACATTCTCGCAGCCGAAGCTGAATTGCACAGTCATTTTCAAAGTAAAATACATGATAATAGTTCATATAGACGTAGATGATAATTCCTCCTCCTTCCCTCCATCCTCCCATGGATGCGATCACCATCCTGACTACCGATCTATTTTCGTTTGGATGAGAACACCTTGAGAATTCTACTCAATCGCTCTTTATTTACCGGCGTGCTGTTATAAAATAAATTTCATCATCATGATCTAATAAAACATGTATGCACAGATTAACATGTCTGGCAGATCATCGGGGGTAGGCAAATGCTGGCCAGATATCAAATATGTAGGCAGAGACCAAGACAGCCATGCAAACATGATTTAGACCTATAATAGATGACATTTCAGTTATTTCTGTACCCTCCTCCTTCTCCTACATACATACATGTATGTTCTCACAGTCTGACTACGGATCTCTATTTTTCATTTGGCTGAACACTTGGAAAATTTATATTGCTTTTACAACTGACAGATCTATGATAATAAAATCCATCTTAGTGATCTAAATAGAAGAAGTGCCTAGCTTGCAGGCAGCGTGCCACGCATTTGCTGGCCCACATACATGTAGACACGTAGGCAGAGGCAGCCAGACAGTTGAAGACCTATGATATTTCTCCTCCTTCCTTCCTCCGATCCGAGTCCTACTGTATACTGTACACTGCATGTGATGATAGTCCGTCTGCTAGTCTATTTATAGCTCGATGACTCATGGGTGGGAGATGCCCTTCCCTACATATTTGATGTACAGTACACGGCTGTAAGTGTGATAGTGATACACAGTTTAGTGCTTGGTTTGCTCAGATGTGATGATGTTGCACATGATGTACATTAATGTACATAAAGTATGTGAAGTTTAAAGCTAAATATTACTTACAGTTACTTACTTAGTATTGGAAATCCACTGAAAATATCCATGTATCAGCTGTACTTGTGTTGTAAATGCTTGTTCTGTGATGATTTTGTACATGTAGGATGAACATTGTGTACTGTACATGTACATTTACTGGTACACACATTTTTTGTAAAATTTCATTTAAAAGCTATATATTCTGGGAATCAACTGAAAATACAATGTATCACAGAAAACCTTCATAATCACATAACATTACAAATACTGAAGAGCAGATTTGATACATGGCCACCATTTTGATGAGATGTGAAAAATCAAAATGGTTGTTTTTTCTACCTGTTTGTAGAATGTATTTGATAGCAGAGTAAACAGAGTTTTTTTGCTTGAGTGTCAAGTTCTCAGAAAGTGTTATCTAAATAACCCTTACACATTTCATGAATTATAATATTTGATGTTGTACACATGTAAGCACGAAGCAGATAATATTAAGAGACTGATATTTTACAGTGTATGCACTATTCTTATGGCCACGCATTCTGGTGAAGTACAAGCTATAATGTTTACACTTTGGATTATACTGTATTCAGTAATTAAAGCAGACATACATACATGTACATGTAGCTATATGAAAAAAAAGTAATTTATACAATATTCCAATATACACAGTAACTAATACACAGTGCTGTAGTGTGACTGGATTGGGGATGCAATTAATTTAAATTAATCATTAACATTTTCGTTGGTACTGGAACCTGGTAAAACATACATGTATAAAGTCTATGGATATGACACAATCCTGCAGTCCGCGGGTTAATTTAGCAGGCTAGAACCATGCATAAGCGTAGCATTTTCCACTTGATTGCATACATGTATATTGCAGCCTTGAATATTTAGCTGTATAATTGGTAGTAATTTGTAAATAATAATGTACAGTGTCTGTACTAAATTAGACCTTGATTGGGGATTCCACTCATTTAATTATTAACCTGATATTTAATATGTATTCCGTCTATATGGAGATTACAATATATTGTAGTCAACGGGTTAATTATTCAGACTAGTACCACATGTAAGCCAGGGCTCCACACTTACCTTTTTTGTCAGTAGCCCGATCGGGCCAGTGAAATCATTTCTTCTCCCTTACTGGTGGCCCGAAAGAAAAATTTACTTGCCCGAAAATTGTGTTTCATGTGTAAACTTCCACTATTCAAAATATGACTCTTTCCTGATCAAATCAGTTATTATAGATGAAGCATGACATGGCAGAAAACAAGATTTTTTTTAAATTGTCAATGTCGGGTTGAAAATCTGCTTGCCCGTTGGGCCACCAAAATATAACTTTTATCAATTTTTGCTGGCCCGAAGTGCAATTTCACTGGCCCCAGGCCAGCGGGCCAGTGCGAGTGTCGAGCCCTGTGTAAGCGAAGGTATTTTCCACTTGATTGTCATGTACATGTACATGTATGCATTTATGTCTGTACTATTAAAGTAGACCCGGATTGGGGATTCCATTTGTTTAAAGGGACTTAGTAACATTGTCCAAATCCTCAAAATATAAATTTTATTCTAGCGGTTCCCTTATACCTTGTTGTGTTCGTTTTAACAATAAAATCACGGGAAAGGTTTCAGTTTTTCAAATTTCCCTTTCGTTACAAAGATATGTATGATTGAAGTATTCAGATAAGAAAAACTCCGGGCGAGTTTTTCTTCCGTGTACAAAGTGAGTGCAGTGAGTTACTGAATATCACTTTGCATTTTCGCTCATTACTTGGCCATACAATGTCCATTTGACATGAAATTTTCACACAATACCCTGTGGACATATGAGATAACAATAATATACATTGCATCAACCATTCATCACTTTTTGCACATGTCAACAAAGTTACTAGATCCCTTTAATTGTTAACCTATAATTCACTACTGGAACATGGTATAACATATAAGTCTATAGAGATGACAAAGTCTTGCAGTCAGTGGGTTAAATAGAAGACTAGAACCACATGTAAGCAAGCGAGGTATTTTCCACTTGATTGCATGTGTCAATATTAAATACAGGGCTGTCATTTGCCTGAAGGTTGAAATACCACAGAATTCATTATTTAAAGTCCTTGCTCAGTGCACATGCTAACAAATCTTTTGTTTTATAAATTGAAATACAATTTTACAACATGTACATGAAATAAATACTGTACATGTGTCTGTGTTGGGACTTTTGTTCAGGTACCTGTGTATTATGTATTACAGCCCTACAATTACGAGTGCATTTAAATGTGACATTGAAATTTGCATTTATATTGTACATACTGTTTTGAACTGTAATATTTGCTCAGAATAGCTTCGCAGATATCATGTACATAGGTATACACTAAATAGTACTAGTAGCTTAGTTTTTGAAAAATAAAATAAATGTTTGAAACAAAAACAAAATAATATCAAAATAAGTATTCACATACTGATTAGATTAAATACACCATGAAATCTACAATTATAAGAGCTAAATAAGAGCTAATTTATACAAAAGACAAGGAAATTGAACATTCCATTAGGAATTAGGATACAGGATAAATGCATATCCTTGGGTGAGAGTAAGAAGGGCGTTACATCGATTTCAGCTAAATTGATTTCTGTGCTTACCTGCCTTCTTGAAGGTAAATACCTAATCTGTGTGTTGCCAATTTTAAGTATGATTATTTCAAATGTTGAGAATATCCAAGATAAAAGAGAGCTACATGAAAATTTAGTTAGTTATTAAATTAGTTAAAACAAGGCTCCTAAGCTTATCTCTGAAGCGTCAAAACGTGCCTTAGCGCCCTTCTCTCTCTCAGCTGATGATATACATCTTTTCTCATTGAAAAGTATCTCATGTGACCTTCATTAGGATAAATCACCACCTTTAATCTCATTAAACATGCAGTACATTTAAGCCCCCCTGTCACATTAAAACTGCAAAATTTGTGTTATTTTTGTACGATTAAAGGGAAGCTAAACGCTGCCATTTTTGTTTACTGTTACAGTTAAGTGCCATTAATTTCTGTCACTTCTATTCATATGTATACAGATATTTCCTCTTGGTTATCTAATTTTAAAGGTAATCAATGTTTTTGAGACCACCTTCATCTGTTTCGACTGACTACTCGATGCTGCCATGTTACGTAACCGAGCGCTGTTGTTGAGTCTGCTTAAAAAAGGGTTTCTCCATTGTTCTGCATACATTTAAATTATAAAATTCTGTTCTTGTGAGTTTGTGATTAATGACAATAGTATCAAAAGAACCAGAATATACATGAATGGATTTTATAAATGTGCAAAATTATCTCTGCTTTTGTTTAATAATTTTCCAACTTTCTATTCTTTTCAGATTTATCGAAAAACAAGCTGAGCGAGCTGCCGTGTGAAATGTGTTCATATTCCGCCCTCCAGAGGCTAAACTGTTACAACAATGTCATCAAAATGGTTCCAGAAGAAGTTATTAACCTCACATCACTATCATATTTAAATTTAAGGTGAGTTTTACCATTTTTCTTTTGTAGTTGAACAAAGATATCATAATTTGCCCAATTGGGCAACCAAACTAGACCATTTTTGACATTTTATTGCCCAACGTCACATCAATTTTTTACATCGGGCAAACTGTGCTAACTAGTGTCAAGCCCTAGCATATTCATTAGTGTCATATCAATCAAAAGAACGAAGAACACTGTAAAACACAACTTATATGACCTAGATCTGACCGAAACAAGGAATGACCCAAATCACCAAATATAGATGATCCGATTGATTATGTTGTCCGATACCAAAAATAAACCAACTGAGTAAGAGTAAAACTGATCCCATTTACTGGAACAAAGGTTTTTTCTGTTATTGTATTTTGTATTCCAAGGATATTTCCTGCAAACAAGTAGAGTCATATCTCATGTTTTATAAAGTTAAATTGCATGATGGGCCGCACAATATACACTGAATTATTCATAGATCTCATTTGTCAAGTTTTCTGGCCCAAAAAATAAACCGAGCATGAGTATATAACTGATCATCCCATTTACTGGGAAGAAGGATTTCTCTGTTATTATAATCTTCCCATGGATATATACCCTGCCATCAAGCAGAGTCATATCTCATGTTGTAGAAATTTTAATTGCACAATGCCCTAGCCATACACTGTACAGACTAGATGAATGATCAAATAATTGATCTCATTAGCCAAGTTTTCTGGCAAGAAAAAATAAACGACTATAAAGCAGGAGTATACATGTTACTGATAATCTCATTTTCACTGGAAAGAACGATATCTCTGTTATTCGACATACATTCGACATGGTTATTTCCTGCGATCAAGCATAGTCATTTGCACAATGCGCCCCCACAATGTACACTGAAGATGAATGATCAAATTATTCATCTCATTAGTCAAGTTTTCTGGCACAAAAAATAAACCGACTTAGCATGAGTACACATGTATAACTGTTCATCCCATTTACTAGGAAGAAGGATATCTGTGTTATTATGATCTTCCCATGGATATATCCTGCGATCAAACATTAATAATTTCTCAACTTTACAAAGTTAAATCACACAATCCCCCCCCCCCCCCCCCCCCCCCACTCAACACACACACACACATTTATATTATATACTGAAGATGATTAAATTAATTCATCTCATTTGTCAAGTTTCTGGCATGAAAAATAAACCTAGTATAACTGATTATCCCATTTACTGGGAATAAGGATATCTCTGTTATTATAATCTTTCATGGATATATCCTGCGATCAAACAAAGTCATTACTCTTGCATAAAGTTAAATTGCACTATGAGCCTCCTACTTTATAATGTGCATACATGGTATAAATTATGAATCTGGCAACGAAATGAAACAACTGAGCCTTTATCATGAACTAATCATACCTTTTTACTGGAAAGGAGGATATTTGTGTTATTATGATCTTTCATGGACATTTCCTGAGATCAAACATAGTAATCTCTCAAGTAGAAAGTTAAAGAGAACCAACACCCCAAAATAATATTCTTATAAATTATGAAACGTAACAGTTTCAGTAGTCCATTCCAACAACAAGTTGAGCAAAATAGGTTTCCAGACAAATTCTACAATTTGAAAACTCATCACCATACTAATGTGTTCATGGGTCTGCAGAAGAAGACTAGTGTATTGTTTAGGACCCAAGCATTCTATAGAACTAGAAACTTTTAATAAAAACCAATCACCTTGTTTCTATTTGTATTATGTCCACTAAAACATGAAGGAAAGTATTTTTTTATAGATACATTCTCAATGAAACATTAACCAGCTCATTGGTTTTGCAATTAGAAAGACATTGAATAAATCTATATATCTATCTATCTATCTATTTGTCTGTCTATCTATCTATCTATCTATCTACATTGTATCTATCTATCTATCTATCTATCTATCTATCTATCTATCTATCTATCTATCTATCTATCTATCTATCTATCTATCTATCTATCTATCTATCTATCTATCTATCCATCTTTATATCTAATAAACATGTACAAATTTAGGTTTTACCAATGAATGCCTATTTTTGTGACAGGTTAGTAGGTCACCCTTTTGGGAAATAACCAAATACTATTAAACAGCAGTATTGATCTCATTTGCCAAGTTTTCCCCTGGTCCATGAAAAATAAATCAATTTAGATGATCACAAGCGAAACCACTCAGGTTCCCAATTTACTGGAAAGTGGATATATCTATGTTTTGATATGGATCCTTGCTGATAGAGGGGAGTCATATCTCAAGTGAAAAGGCTGTAATAACTGCACCCAGTCCTGGGGGTGTTTCACAAGTTGAACTTATCACTGGGTTGGACCTAAGAATTATGGAAAGCCACTAGTTTATTTGTAAAACTGTTACAAGAGTTTTTTTTTAACAGGCCTACAATTTTGATAATTAATCATTAAAACTTTCTTTTATCAAAGAAATTTCAATTTATCAATGTAAAATTTAGTTGAAAGTTTCAAATATTCTCATTTTGGGTAAATGGCTTTCCATAATGTTTAGGTCCAACTTAGTGTTAAGTTTGACTTTGGATCTTTGTTGAAACACCCCCCTGAACTTTATAATCTTGAACTTTATCTCAATCTCATCAGAAAGGAAAACAAAGCTGTGACAATACTAGTTCTCAAAACAACACACACATGTTATATACCCACAAGGTGATATTATCTGAAAAGTGTTTTTTCCGTTCTGCATACAAACAAATCTGTGACTGGTACTGAAAATACTGGAGTCAATTCGCGAATGCAGCTCGAAATAAGCACAAGCCCGCCCGGGGCCATTACAAATTAGTTTTGGGCCACCAAATTTCACTGTTGCCAAATTACAAAGTCTGGCCTATATGGGCAACCAAATATGACAGATTATGGCATGTTTTTCTTTGTTTGGGGCCACCAGATTCAGGTTTTTGGCCACTGTGAAAAATCTTGTTTTTACTTGCCTGACTAATTTCTAGCATAAACATGAACTGGTTACAAGCTCAAAGTATGTCACTGTTTTGACTTTTTTTTAAACTTAAAAATGTGTTCAATTCTGTGCTTATTTTGGTGAGGATTATGTTTTCAGAAAATTGGAAGTTTGTTAGTGGCGAATTATACACTCAGTCTGCCTTTTAGGTGGCAGGCCTGTAGATATATATATAAACACCTCTATAGAGAGAGAGGTTTTAAAATTGTTGACCGATTCCCTACTAGATTTTGTAATCCTCATAGAGTTAATATGATCTAGAACCCACCAGGATCCTGTTGTTAATGTCATTGTTTGTGCATTTGATCTGGTCTATTTATTTTGGTATGGATTAAAAAAAATATTGTTGAAACTTTTTAATTGTGAACGGATACTGTAGGCCTTTTATCAAAAGGGTTTGCTCATTACCACAAACAATGCCTTGAGAGACTTTGAACTTAATGTACATTTAGCCTACTTATTTTAGTGCAGATTAATTAAATTAAATACTGTATAGAAACTGTTAATTGTAAACAATACTGTAATTCAAATCTGAAAGTTTGTATCAATATGGCTTTGCACATAATCATACAACATGATAGTCATGTACGTGATTATGTGCAAAGCCATATTGATAAAGAGAGCCCTAGAGAGGTTTTGAACCTTGAATAATGTTCATTGTACGTGCATTTTTTGGCCTACTTATTTTGGTGCATATTAATTTTCATACAATATATCGATAAAAACTGTAAAATGTGAACGCAAACTGTTAGGTTCCATCAAAACAGCTTTGCACATTATCACATACCGTACAAAAAGAGGTTTTAAACTTCAAGTAATGTTTTCAGAATGTGTATTATTTTGACCCATTTTGGGGCATGGATGAAAAGAATAAACTGTTAATTGTGAATCCACATTGTACGCCTAGAGCTATCAATACGGCTTTGCACATTATCACATGAATAATGTTGATTATACATACATACATTACAGTATGTGCCTTTGGTCTACTTATTTTGCTACCGATTAAAAAGAATCCCTATAGAAACTGTTAATTGTAAACACACACTGTAGGCCATCATCATAAATTCATCCGGATTTACTCATTTTCCTTCCTGGTGCCATTTCCTTTCCATCTTTCTTTTTCTGGGTGCGTTTTTAGCAACTCCTTACATAAATACCAGTGAAAAAAATGTATCGGGGGCCCGGGGCGATTTCGCCCCCCAAATGCCAAAAAGAGCCCCTCCCCCCCATGACATTCCGTGACATTCACTACCAATTTTTCACCAAGAGGTCACGTGACTTTGTAATGGTAAACGATGTGCAAAAGATGTGCAAGACTACAAAGAAAAAAACTCGCGTAGTGGCACTGCGATACCTATCACACACAAAGTTGAGGGACTGATTCCGCCCCCCCCCCCCTATAGACAGGTTCCATAACATTGTTTTCCTCTGCTGCTGATCTACAGGGGATCACTCTTGGTGGCCACTATAGGCAGGTGGCCGCTATAGGCAGGTGGCCGCTACTACAGGGCTGTCTTCTTGAACGGGATTAAGATATTGATGCGAGACAATGTCATACCATGAGAGGGAACATTCATATTTAATGTACGTGGGGAGTTTAGGGGGAAGAATACTGTACATGGTTGGAATCATCGCACGAATGTTTTACTCAAGGTCTAGTGGATCATTCATATTTAATGTACTTGGATAAGGTTATAAAAACTTGTATAAAATTGTATGCACGAAAGTGTTTATCATGGTCTAGTGGCAATTTTATAGTTCGCTACCGAGTCAATATATATTAAAGACAAAGTATGAATAGATGTCTCTTCAGGGATCATTCATATTTAATGTGCAGTTTAAAAGGAGTATGGCTTTAAATAAAAACATGATTCAATGCACGAAAGTGTTTATCACGGTCTAGTGGCGATTTATAGTTCACTAGCCGAGTCTATACAGGCCCAAGGGTGTATACTGATATATTAATGACAAACTATGAATAGATGCATCTCACCGGGGATCATTCATATCGTGCAGTTTAGTGGGTTATATGGTTTTTAATATGCATGTATTGTGCAGTTTTCGTGGGTATGGTTTATAAATATGATTCTATGTACGAAAGTGTTTTTCACGGTCTAGTGGCGATTAATAGTTCGCTACCCGAGTCTATACCGGCCCAAGGGTGTATACTGATGTATTGAAGACAAACTATGAATAGATGCGTCTCACCGGGGATCATTCATATTTAATGTGCATGTATTGTGCAGTTTAAATGGGGTATGGTTTTAATAAAACCATGATTCAATGCATGAAAGTGTTTTTCACGGTCCAGTGGCGGTATAGTTCACTACCCTAGTCTGTACAGGCCAAAGGCTATACGGATGTATTATAGACAAAGTATGAATTGATGCATGTCATCAGGGATCATTCATATTTAATGTGCATGTACATGTATTGTGCAGTTTAGGGGTATGGTTTATAATTCATATTCATGAGCCGATGCACGAAAGTGTTTATCACGGTCCATTTGTGATATAGTTCACTACACGAGTAAATACGTTCCAAGGGTATCAATGTACTATAAAAGACAAAGTATGAATAGATGAATAGGGATTATTCATATTTAAAGGGATATAGTAACTTTGTTGACATGTGCAAAAAGTGATGAAGGGTTGATGCAATGTATAGTGTTGTTATCTCATATGTCCACAGGGTAGTGTGTAAATTTCAAGTCAAATGGACATTGCATGGCCAAGTAATGGGCGAAAATGCAAAGTGATATTTACTAACTCACTGCACTCACTTTACTTCAATCGTACATATCTTTGTAACGAAAGGGAAATTTGAAAAACCGAAACCGGTCCCGTAATTATATTGTTAATACGAATACAACAAGGTATGAGGGAACCGCTAGAATTAACATTTTATTTTGAGGATTTGGACAATGTTTACTAAGTCCCTTTAATGTGCATGTACATGTATTGTGCAGTTTAGGGGTATGGTTTATAATTCATATTCATGAGCCGATGCACGAAAGTGTTTATCACGGTCCATTGGTGATATAGTTCACTACAGAAGTAAATACGTTGCAAGGGTATCAATGTAAAGACAAAGTATGAATAGATGAATAGGGATTATTCATATTTAATTTTCCTGTATGTAGTGTACTGGCAGTTTAGGGGGTACTACAGTCAGCGAAAAAATTAATATTTATATTAAATTTTTTTTTTTTTTTTCCTTTTTTCTTTCGGGGGCAAATTTTTTTTTTGGGGGGGCGAATTTGGGCATTTCGGGGGCGAATTCGCCCGCCGCCCCCGTGTATTTTTTTCGCTGACTACAGTATACGAAAGTGTTTATCCCGGTCTAGTGGCAATGTTATGCGAGTACTAGGCATCATGCGATAGGTATGTTTCATTCATATTTAATGTACAGTCAAACCTGTCTTAGCGGCCACCTGTCTATAGCAGCCAACCTGCCTATAGTGGCCACTCAAAGTGATCCCTTGCAGAGAAAAACAGTGTAATTGAACCTGTCTATAGAGGTCACCTGTCTACAGTGGCCACATTTCTTGTCTCCCTTGGGTGGCCACTATACCAGGTTTGACTGTACTTGAACTTGTGAGGGAGGGGGGGGGGGGGGGGGGTATTGGTTCATGAATACTGAAATTGTATGCACAAAAGTGTTTTTGACGGTCTGGTGGCGATTTTAGCATGGTACGCAGAATCTCAGATCTGTACAGTCACAAAATTGATATTGGATTGCTGTGAAGCAAACTATGAATACAGATTGTACCTGTCATGATTGGATTGTACTGTATGAGCAGTTCAGTGAAAGTTGAAATTTATTAAAAAAAAAAAATTCTAAGCTGATATTCACCAATATGTACTCCTGTCTCCTGTATGTATGCAAATTATTTAGTAATCTTTTGTAGTCTGAGGCAATGGGATAATAAGCATTATTGTCAACTTGATATCTGTAACATACATTCACGTATTAAGGATCACATGAATTTGAAATCAAGAACATGTATACTATGTACATAAGCTGCAACCATTCATACAGTAAACATGTAGGCTACATACACATACACTGTAGTGTATATTAAAGGGGACCACCAGGCAAAGGACAACGCATTATTATATGTTTCGGTACCGTTTTGTGATATCAAATAGATACCCAACATTTTGCAAAGGGTTGTGTAATTCATAAACAAAGCAATTAATTTCCACCACTTACGGAACCACTGCTATTTCCTGGTTCCACACGGGCCAAGCATTTGCGAGTGCGCCAATGCTTTCACGCGTACGTCAATAGAATCCCGGATGATTCGTTCGCTCTGCACAGAGCGCTCTGGCTCTGCACAGAGCGCATTGACATATAGTCTACGCAATCAGACCGCATGAAAGCATGGTTGAGAATGGTGATGCGTTTTCCAATTATATATTTTTTTCTGAAAACATATTTTTGTGAACTTGTTGAAGGAATGGAATACTAAAGATGTTACCTTTCTATAATATGAATATTATTTTTGGGTGGTGGTACCCTTTAAGCTGTACTATACAAAAGTTTGTATGAATTCATGATTGTCTTGTGCCCATGACTTTGTTTCCCAGCCGGAGGCATCGGTCCAATAAAGAATCGGAGGCGTACTGTATCGTAATAAAGAATCTTGAGTACCCCACGAGGAGGTGCAATAAGGCAGATATTGCATTCTCTTTCAATTATGTCCCCTTCCTCTTGCATTCTTTATAAATAGACACCGGGGCCCTAATTGAATTTCTCCCAGAGACCTCAATCCCCATTCATAAAGTAGTATCGTGATGGCAGTCACGTTACTCACTCGATGAATTGCAAACTTGTATGCACTAAACTTTGCATAATTTAAAGTCAAATTCCCTAACCCTAATTAATTAATACAGTAATGAAACTAGTTTTTTTTATGAATGCATTTTGTTTTAGAATAACATTTAACCGTATGTAGTAAACTCTGGATCCCTTTCACAAAATGTTGTGTACATGTCATGTATTAATATTCTTTTTTGTGTGTGTGTCTCGGCTAGAAACAACTCATTGCCTTCCTGCTGAAAATGTGTGATTAATCCACAAAGTCTCATACTAGTCATGCCAGTAAAACAACAAATCAGAGCCTGTTATCAAACCTTTCCCAATGTTTATAAATGTCCATAAATAACTAATATGGCAACAGCCTAAATATTCCATGCTGATTGGCTGTTTGCAGAGTTGCTACAACAATTTAAAAAAAAACCTCCTTGAAACAGGTGGGGAGGGAGACTTATTGGTCTCATTTAATGTGTGTACTTGTGTTTGAAATAAATGTTTTTTAAAATGATAATTTTAGCTTTGCTTTTGTTGATTGGTTGTCATAATTTTGGTGATATTTTTTGTTTAAATTTCAGTCGAAACCAGCTCAGTGCCTTACCGCCTCAAATTTGCGACCTATTCCTGGAGGTCTTAAATCTCAGCAACAACAAACTGGTCTCCCTACCTCAAGAAATCGGCAAGCTCAGAACGCTAATGTTACTGGTAAGTAGTTGCAAGTAGGGCATAACCGATGTGTGATTTCACTGCCGATCCGATGTCCGATGTTTTTTCCCCCCGTATCGGCCGATCCGATCCGATGCACCGATGTTTTTTCCCCAAAATGTTGCCTTATGTTT
Source organism: Echinarachnius parma (assembly GCA_037951105.1). Lineage (NCBI taxonomy): Eukaryota > Metazoa > Echinodermata > Echinoidea > Clypeasteroida > Echinarachniidae > Echinarachnius > Echinarachnius parma. Next base: position 43,609 of record JBAMJV010009296.1, read on the forward strand.
CCTAATGTTTTTTGACAACGCGGCCGCGGTCTGCTAATAAGTGCATGCAGCGCAAGACATGCGCGGGGCCGCCGGGGCTGGCCCGGGCGGGCGAGAGCAGAGGGAACATGTGCATAACGATCATGAGCTGCGCAAGCACTCACAAAAATGTAGTGTTTTACGCTTAAATTCATCTTTTTATATGGCCATAAAATACAAACGTTGATAGTTGGTTGATTTATGAAACAATATCTACGGAAATATAAGTACAAAATATACAGAATTACCTCGGTTACGAGCAGAACATTAGTTTTCCCGAAGTAGAGGAACGAAAACTCAATTCGATGGCGTAGCTTTTGACAGGCGGTTGAATAACTAGCCAAGTAAAAAATGTCCGCGTTTTGTAACGTTGCCAATTTGCAGACTACGTGATTACGTGTATGCGTTTAATACACATGGTCTATGCAGTCTGCAAATTGGCAACGAACGGAGTTCGCCTGATAATTTATGTGCCTAAGTTCGAGCGAGTTATCAGTAAAATCTTCTGAGATTGTCAGCGCATTCGTTTGCAGTTTTTTGGCTATATTTGAAGCCATTTATTCTCGGATATGTTTTAAAAAAAACATGCAAACATGTAAGTAATTAACAGATCGTCTGGCGTAGGTTCGATGAATCTTTCATTTTCATTCTTTTTTCGGTTTGTGCAAGGCAGCAGCGGCGCTAGCTTTTTCTAGCGCAATGCATAACCCAGCTCCGCGCGGCAGCCGAAACGTTTCGCTGGGGTGCGTGTTCTGTATAACGTTCCACGGACGGGCAATTCTGTTGAATTCTGTTCGATTTCCGTCCGTAAATTTGTCAAACAAATCAATGATTTTGCGAAAATAACCACTCATACGGATGATACGGTAAAATATACACTTAACAGTAATAGTGGGGAATTTTTTAGATTCTTTTTTTCTTCTTCATTTCCGATGTTGCAAATTTCACTTTTTTAGTGAATCGGTAGCGCATCGGCAGATTCTTCAAAATATTGCCAATCCGATGTTTTGCCGATGTGGCCAAATATCGGCCCGATCCGATGTCCGATCCGATTATCGGTTATGCCCTAGTTGCAAGATGAGATTCTTTCTATAACACAAATAGGTATGCCTGTATTTATTAATACATATACTGAGCAATATTGTAGAACTTATTCCTCAAAAGTCCTGGAAATTCTAAATCCCAGCAACAACAAACTAGTCTCCCTACCTCAAGAAATCGGCAAGCTCAGAACGCTAATGTTACTGGTATAAGTGCAAGATGAGATTCTTTCTATAACACAAATAGGGGTGTGTGGGACTGATACAGTTTCCTCACTGCTCTATACTCAATTTGTAAGATTTATTCCTAAAAAATGTGTGTTTTTTTGGCCAATCTCACAAGCTACATGTAATATTGTTACTGGAAAGTTCTTGTGGACCTCTTTGAAAATCAGCTATGCTGAAAGGGCCATCCCCCCTATGAGAGGAAATACATTTTAAAAATGGAAAATGAGATTCTTCCTAACAAAAATAGAAATGTCTGGGAATGTGACACAACTTTGTTCATGTACCAATATGCAGGACTTATTCCTCAAATGTGTTTTCATTTTCAATTGCAATCTGATCTATTGACAAGGTACTTCAAGAAATTGGCCAGTTCAAAATACTGAATGTTCATTGTAACTGTGCACAATTTTTTTCTAGACACACTGTAGTTCTATTATTGGAAACGGAAATGTTCAAAAGCTTTTATTTCATTCAGTCACTTATTGCCTGTGCTACATCTAGTTTAAAGAGATAGTTATATAGTCTTTGTTTAACTGAATTTCAGTGTTTAAAACTGAATTTCAGTGACTTACACTTTTGAATTATCATTGAAAACTTTATATCTTTCAAGCATGCATGCTTGAATCTTTTAAGAATGGAATAAAATGTTGGACCCATATTTCAATCAAATGATATATTAAGTTAATTTTTTCTTGAAAATCATGTGCATTTTTCAAATATTACACAGTTTGCTTTTTCGACAGGAAAGACCTACAGGTTATACAAATTCAAGATTTATTTTTTCTTGCCAGGCAACTTGCAGTTTTTTAATACCTCATAATTTGTTTTTTCTTGAAATGCCCTTTCAAACCAAAACTGTACTATCCATTTAAATCACTCATATCACTCTGTACTCACGCAAAATTCACATCATACAAGACATGCATAGTACCTTTAAGTAGACTCCTCCTATCAACTGGGAGTGAACAAATTACTGGTGCAAAAACAAATTATTTCTTGAACCACTCTCTCTACTAAAACTGAACTATGCCTTTAAAAACCCATATATCAGTTCTCGTAAAAAAAACTCCCATCATACAAGACATGCACAGTACCTTTAAGTAGACTCTCCCATCAACTGGCAGCGAATAAATTACTGGAGCAATCATGGAACTCATTCCTGATGGAAATTGAGTAAATTGGATAAATTTATGAACAACATTGCATTACGCGGTACATACTTATCTGCGCGTACAATTTATGTCGAGCGGAGTCGGAGGTAAAAAGGTTCTCTTCAGGTACATGTAACTGCGGCTGGGAGGTAAATTGGACAAATTTATGAACGGCATCGCATTACACAGACTTAGCTCTACTTAGAACTATAAATCCATTGCCTATGTGAGTACGGGAACCTGGTGTGCTATGCACAAAGTTTAGATGGGGATGTCAGAATCTCTAAGAAAAACGGGTTAAATAAAGTCAGGTGTAGGCAGTTTTTAATTATTTCTACAGGTAATATTAAAGAGGAGCTAGATATAAACCTTTTCCATTGTGGCTCAACATGCAAGTAAAATCTTAAAGTGATCCAAGTAAAGTGTCTAACTCCATGAAAATTACTTGGAGCTTCCTCGTTTCTCTTCTGCCTTGTTGTTTAGCTTATGGTAAGAAATGAATAAAATAGGGTTTATAGATTTTTTCAAATGTCCCTTTAGTATGAAGATAATTATCATTGAAAATCATCATCTCAAAACCGTTGCCCAACGGTTTTGGTAAAAAGTACAATTGCCGTAGCTGAACACGCCTGGCCGGCGCGCCACGCGATCACGGACCCGGGCTGGCGGAGTGGCCGAAACCTTCTCGATAGACAGGGCAGCGCAACGAGTCGATGTACCCGACTGTTGAGCCGAGCGCGCGCAAATTCTGTACCGTCTGTATACACGGGTGCGGATATCGTCAAAATGACGATTATTACTGCGACAAATCTACGGCAGGCCATCGGTATTCGGTGATAGAATATGAACTCAATATTCATTTTTTTTCACTAGGTAAACAGTGTTCGTTTTCTTTCAAACTTTCACAAATCTTTCAATTGTATTTTACAATGATATTGATATCTATAGGATTGAAGTCTCAAATGTCATTTTGTGCAATATCTGACACTTTACAGGGATCACTTTAAAAGGCTTGTTTCTTTCAGGTGGTCCTACATGTAAACTGGCCATGGGTGACCCAACACAAAGAAAAACATTACATATTGTTAATTGTTTATCCTTTGGGGCAACTTAATTTTGCATTTGAATGACAATTTGAGTCCAAAAGCAGTTTTTAGTAACCCTGGGCTAGCAAGCTATTTTGGGCCCTGATGCGTGTTTGTATGTCGAGTGCAATTAGCTAGATTTGTTCCCTTAATTTATTGCATTAAGACTTCCAGCAGAGTTTGGTATGTGTGGGACTTATGTACATGTGGGCGGCTGATTACCTTTGTGTAATTATTGTAATATACGTGTGCATATATATGGCTCGACCAAATACTGGAGAAAGAAAGGAATGGATAGTGGCACACACTTGTAGGTGAAATGAGTTATATACATTATATGCTATACTACAAGCTTTTTCGGTGTACTTGATGAAATTAACATTTTAAAGAGACTCAAGATCATGGTTTACATTTAAATTTGGAATTTACATTTAGCTTTATAATGTGTTCGTTATTACATTCTGGTTGCCTAGAAAAAGAAAGACATGCTTGGTCGCCAGGCTTGCAAGTAGAATTTGGCATATTTCCTGAATTTTCATGGCATAAAGTTAACTTTTTGGTGGCCATATATATGTATGTAGGCATCCTAGTGAATATTTTGAGCTATCTTGACTATTTAAAAGGATGATCTAAAGTTTAAAAAAAAAAATTTAAATTGTTCAAGGAATTGTATTTCTACAAAAAAAGAAACCATCTGAATGGCAGAAATGTTTTTGTTATATATTCAACATAATGCTAAATACTACTGCAGTGAGTCAATGTGTGATCAGTGTGCAATTAGTGACAAGTTGGTGCAAAGTACAAAAGTAAACAAGAATGTCAAATGTTGATCTGTAGTGCAAACATGAATGTGTTGAGAATGTCCTTGTTCACTCATAAAAAATGAAAATTTAGCTACACATTCTTTATCTAGATTATATGATTCTTGAAGGTATGTTTGACAGATTGGATATTTTTATTTTTTGGAGGGGGGGGGGGGGGGGGGGTTAACACTCCTAAAACTTATTATTCTTACAAGCCTTTGTAATATACTTTATACTTTTTATTATTTCATGATTCCTACATTTGTGTCTCTTTCAAAGACAATATTATCCGGAAGGGAAGCTGAGAGCTAACAAGCTTTTAATAACACTGGTCTAGAATTCCAGAGATCTTAGGTTCAGCTTCCAATGAAGCCCAATTTTCTTTGCTTATTTTTTATCATAAATATGTATTGAGGATTGATAATACAATTTTGTATATTTTCTCCTCTGCCGTTAAAGGATGCCAGCTGCAATGAACTGGACAATCTACCCAGTGAGATTGGGGAGATGGAGTCACTCAAAGAGCTCAACATCAGACGGAATCACCTTGTTACATTACCAGACGGTAAGGCTATAACCCTTTCATAATCATGCATGTATGTGTACATCTTATTGTGTGTTGTCATCATGAATGCTCCCAAGGGAGTGGAGATGGTGCACAGGAAATGCAAGAAATGTTTGGTCAAATAATACCCCTTTAAACCAGATACCCCTTTAACGGTTACCCCATTGTTAAGGAGACACCACTGTATACGAAAGAGATATTCACATAAGTCTACAGGAAGAATACCATAAATCTCCGTGTATAAGACACACTCGTGTATAAGACGCACTCGTGTATAAAACGCACCCCCAACTTTCAAAAAAGTGCGTCTTATACACGGAGATTTACGGTAATTGATGGCATTAAATTTGATAAAATACTAATACTATCTACAGCTTCCTTGGAAACTAAAAAATAATTTTTCTTTTTTTGTGTGTGTGAAGTACCCCTTTAAAGGTTACTGGGGAAGAATAATTGATTGCATTCAATTTGATAAAATACTACTATCTAGAGATTCCTTGGAAACTGAAAATAAATTGCATGTTTTTTTTGTGGGTGAAACAAACAGTGGATTCTTTCTTTGGGGTAAATGAAGCTTAGGGGAGTCTAATCTGTCAGTCCTTTCTACAAGGTTAAGGGTGATCCATTAAGGGAGATATGCCTCAAGATAGTATGACCATGATCATAAAGATTATTATAGGACAAGCAGTTGCCGCTACCCATCATTTTTGACAGCTGCAAAAAGAAGGTTTGACAAAAAACTTCACCTATGATGGTTGTAGGACCCCAATTGACCCCTGATGGTGCCTTCACCTAGCTAGACGTTAAAGGGTTCAAGTAACTTCGTGTTTTTTTTGGAAAAAGAATTATGATTGAGTCTTTAATTAATATATCAATTCATATCATTATTAGATTCTTCTGAATGATGTGTGCTAGTTTGATAACAAATGAACACTTGTAAACTAGTGAAATAAATGAAAATGTATGTCTGAGTTTATCACCTACTGCCTACTGATTTTGATCACAATTAAACATTCAATCATAAATATAATAATTAGGGTGACATTTTAAATTAGAATCAATTTAATTCTTCTGTTAAAACCATGAGCCAAACAATTAGAGATATGCTCCAACCTCCAAGTGATTTTGGTTGAATTTGACAAAGCTCACTTTAAAGCTAAACAGCAGTTTTGGGATTTCAACCCCTCAGACAAAATCTAAACATGGAATCTTCTCTTTCTCCTTGACGATGTGTAAAGAATGCCATAGCACATTATTGAATGTAAAGAGTTGACATAAAATGCCTTACAATTGACTATTTACCAGTTAAATGTTAAGAGTAAGTTGGGGCATTCTCAGTGACATGGACATATTTGCATCAATATTGTGGTTTTATATATATTTCTACATTTCATAAATTGTTTAGGTGATTATGCCCTCAAAATATTATATGATACAATTTCAACATTCTAATAACTTAGTTGAGCCATAATGAGCTTTCCCCAATATTTCCAAAGCTGATATAAATGTAGCTTTCATCTGTTTCATTGCTAAATGGAAATCCCAACTGTGTTTTGTATGCCTCACAAGGTCACTGCATCCCTTGATAGCAATGGGTTTTTAATAAACTGCAGATTGATTTATGTGTTGCCATGGTGTTCGAACATCATGTTCATGACACAATCTGGACCACCCTATCTGTTTGTTGAATACTTTGAACAAAAGTGCAGTAAATGCTTATTCCTGAGCTTTTTATTGCTATTGCAAACTATTATTGTAGATCTTACTATTCACAGAGTCAGAAATAAAGAACAAAATTGTCCAAAGAATAATGTATGAATGTAAATAAGAATAATGAATTTGCCTGGGGCAAGTAAAAATGAATGTCTGGCATGTAAAATTATTTTGGTTGCTAGATCGAGCAACTGATATTTCTTCAAGAGTAGAATGTAATACACTACATTTTGATATCATCTAGAAGTAATTGGGCGAGTAAACTTTCTCTTGGGGCAAGTACAAATTTGAACATTCACGATTTCACTTGCCCAAATAGGCCAGTAGAGAAAAAGGTTTGTGTTGGAGGATTGCTCTACACTGTACAATACATTATGTATACATGTATCTAGATACAGTGGTACTAAAATAGAAGTACTACATAATGTCTATATAGAAAGAGTTACTGTCTTTGTATCCAGGCTAGACAGGCGGGATCAAAATAGAAGCTCCTAGTTCTCTGAGTCGGATAAACTTGTCAAAGTTGCTCCAAGCCGAATACGTGTAGACATGTTTGTATATATACTGGACAGACATTGTGTGCCGTTTGCTAAATTTAATTTCACTTTGTGGATCAAGACGGGGAAAGGAAGAGAGTGCCTTGACCAACTGCTTCATGTATTCCATCTTTAGCCTTCCTGCCAGGCTGAAGGATATTTTTGTATGAACTTGCATCAAACACAATTCATCTATTTTTGGGCCTAGTCAGGTCTTGTAATGCTTTGATAAGAAGTTTTGTAGAGCTGTGCATGTATGTACATGTGTGTGGTGGGGGGGGGGGGGGGGGGGGGGGGCGGTTCTTTCAAACTCCTTAAATTAATTAAACTAAAAACATTCTTAATAACAATTTCTATTAAAGGCTGCTTTCTTCATACTGTGAATCTACCTGGTTAATTCTGGCTATTTCACTAGTTATTTGACATACATTAGAGCTTAATATTCTCATGTTTATTTAGAAAAACAAATCAATATTTACAATAAGTAAATTAGGGTGATTCAAACCCATCCATCCTTTAAAGGGATATTCCGGGCCTGATAAAACCATTCGTTATTTGAATAAGCAGAATAAGAAGCATAATTGGTGAAAATTTGATCAAAATCGGACAAGAAACACGGGAGTTATACCTATTTGAACATCATGTAGTAATGAGCGATCGTTTCAAAATTGCAGCCATATGCAACATCATTGACGAGCAACTCGCCATGGCTTTAGTACATGAAAATACACTTATTTCTCATTTTCGTTGCTAAAAATAAAATTTTCTCTGCTTGTTTTCACGAATTCATAGAAGAATATCGATGGGCCAACCTCTTTGGAATTTGTAAGCTCATAAATTTGCTTTGTTATTAAGAAAATTTAAATTTTGTAAAATTTCCATGTAGAAGTCAAAATGGCTGCAGCTCGCAAGTGACGTCACGATCGATAGCAATTGCGAACGATACTAAAAATCGGAGCAAAGTTCATCCTGTCATTACTTTTGTATTGCTCTACCGTTTTAGCTCAGATTTTCGATCATGATTCTTCATATTCACTTCATTTTATAGCAAACATCACATTTCTGGGGTGGAATTCCACTTTAATTCTTGTTACAAGTTACAACCTTATAGTGAGAAGATAGAAACGTTCAGACAGACTGGCATCCAGACTATGCCTCCCCTGGCATCAGAGTAGATTATCCGTCTTATCCCCCAGTAATCGGGAGTGATTCCACCAAGTATGGAAAGAATCCAAAGCCCTGACAACCGTTTTGACTAAGTAAAAGGGTTTCAGTCCCTTCAGTCTCTGTTTGGTTAACGCTAAGCATGCATTATGTTTCAGAATTTTGTAATATATAATTTGTATTCTGGACCACTGCAGTTCTAACTAATGTCGGGGGTTTAAGGGTTAAATTTTATGCTTTGCCTTTATTGTGCATGTATCCTAAATGTTTTAGTACAAATATATCAAGGTACTCTGGTAAATGTGTCATATTCATGCATTTTAAAAAGCTCTTTAATATACAATGCTCAAAAGGAATTTTTGGTGGGCCTGATCAGGCAAGTTAAATGTGTATTTTTCAAATTTTGGTGGCCTAAAACTACAATTGGTTGGCCCCCCCCCCAAAAAAAAAAAACAACATAAATAAATGTGACATTATATTTAGTTGCCAAGTCGGCCAGTTTTAGCTTGAAAATTTTGGATTTGCTAAGAGTTAGGGAAGTGTAAAATTCAAGATTCATTGTTAAAATGTATTTATACAAATGTACATATCATATCAACAAATGAATTTAAACACATAATGCTGGCTGGTTTTATGTCATATATTGTATACACGTACTGGAGTGTACAATTTTGTATTTAAGTCTTGATTTTGTAAAGTGTATATTTATGCTCACTAGTTGTACAAAAAACATTGTAACGTTACACTTGCCAAAGTACATAATCTAGATAAGATTACAAAATACAGAAAAATAAAACAAAGTTCATGTGCAATGTTCATGTACATGTACCATTCATAACGCATCTATAGGTCCTTGATCTGTGTACATTGTACGGTGACAACAAATACTGTGCAGTGAAAACTGCTTTTTAAATCTACAAAAAAATTGCGTAGTGTAATAAAATGAGTCAATAAAAGGACCTTCAGGAGCTTTCTATCCTAGCATCTAGATCTTCAGAGTCAGACTAACGAAAATAACCTGGAGACCACCATGTAGACAACATTGTCTACATGTTCGTTCCACATGTTATTTTTGTAAGTTTGCCTAGAAGGCTCAGGCCCTCTATTGACTCTCGTATCACTGTACAGTGTCATAACTTTAAAGGGATCTAGTAACATTGTCCAAATCCAAACAAAATATAATTAGAAATCAAGTGGTTCTCTCAAGACTCTCATACTGTGTTGAATTTGTATTACCAATAGAAGCATGGAACAGGTTTTGGTTTGTCAAATTTCCCTTTTGTTAAAAAGATATTAACGATTGAAGTGTTCAGATTTTTAACCATCCACTGGATAGTCATAACCGTGTACATAGTCGATGCAATGAGAAAGTGAATATCACTAGATGCATTTTCACTCATTACTCAGCCTTATAACGTCCATTTAACTTGAAATTTTCACACAATACCCAGTGGACATATCAGTATCAACCATCTCTTTTTGCACATGTGTACACGTATGTCAACAAAGTTAGATCCCTTTAAAATGACGTGTGAATGCCACAATTGGGTAGATGGTGCATATTTATGCCTTGAAGTGTCATGTGCAGAGCTGTACAATTTCGTCGCAACCAAACAGAACTGCGCATGAGCGTAACACTCTCACATATAGCGTTTTTAGTGTTAATAATTGTGTGGAGTATGGGGCATGCCTATAAAACATGGCGCCTTCATGCAAAGCACTTTCTAACAGGACTTTGCAGTCACCAATTTTGCTTTTAGGCCGCGCAAGGTTACAAAAAATCAGGAAGTTAGCAGGAATGACCAAGCGTAATAAAGAAGAGTTTTTAGCAGAGTACATCCATCGTTTCCGGCCCCTCATGTGTACATGAAGCCAGTTTTCTATCACTGCTTTATTTAGTGTGTTGTTTACTGGTCATACAACATACATAATTATTAACCCATTTATTACAATTTCATTTTATCTGATTTTGGTGTAACATGCATTCTCCACAGACTTCAGCCCTAGTATATTCGAGTCCAGTCCTGAATGGGTTAGTAATACCTACTTTAAATTACAACTAGAGCCAAAAATGTGGTCTTAAATTTGGCAGCTTTCCCATGAACAGGGCTTTTTATTCCGTACACGTTTAAAATTAACTCATTTCCTCTACAAATAAGTTGTCTTTTCCATTTAGAATTAATACTTTATACACCAGGTTCATGTCCATGTAGGTTATGGTTTTAAAGAATGACTTTGGCAGAAGAGCACAATTGTATGACACGTACGTTATGTCCTTCGTGCGAGTAATTTCCATAGTAACAGAATTGGACCAAGGGCAGATCTATATTGGAATTTCTGAAATTCTGAAGCTCCTTTTGTACATTAGGATTTAATTGACTTTTTTTTGTAAGGATTTAATTTATCTTAGTGATATTTATTTAGTACAGAAAAATCATGGCATAATAGCCCTTTAACCTGTTCCCTACTAGATTTTGCAATCCTCATAGAGTTAAAGGGGACCACCAGGCAAAGAACAAAACATTATTATATGTTTTGGTACCGTTTCGCTCTGCACACATTAGTCTTCGCAATTCAGACCGCATGAACGCATGCTTTAGAATGGGTGAGGCGTTTTCCAATTATATATATTTTTTTTCTGGAAACATATTTTTGTGAACTTGTTGATGGAATGGAATACTAAAGATGTTACCTTTCTTTAATAAGAATATTACCCTTTAAAGGGTACCACCACCCAAAAATAATATTCTTATTATAGAAAGGTAACATCTTTAGTATTCCATTCCATCAACAAGTTCACAAAAATATGTTTTCAGAAAAAAATATATAATTGGAAAACGCATCACCATTCTAAAGCATGCGTTCATGCGGTCTGAATTGCAAAGACTATATGTATGCAGAGCCAGAGCGCTCTGTGCAGAGCGGGATTCTATTGCCTACAAACGTACGCGTGAATAGCATTGGCGCACTCGCAAATGCTTGGCCCGTATGGAACCAGGAAATACATGTAGTAGTGGTTCCGTAAGTGGTGGAAATTAATTGCTTTGTTTATGAATTACACAACCCTTTGCAAAATGTTGAGTATCTATTTGATATCACAAAATTGTACCAAAACATATAATAATGTGTTGTTCTTTGCCTGGTGGTCCCCTTTAATACAGATCCCACCAGGTCCCTGTAGGCAATGGGTTAGTGTAGCCATGGATAATTTCTAGGTCATGACTACTGCATACATTTATAATAGATTAATCTTGGCCAAACGATATTATATCTAATTTCCGTGCATCCTGATTCATTGGTATTTCCTATGGTAACAAATCCAAGGACAGACGGGAAATAACATTGGAAATTCAAAAGCTTATTGTTTAAATCAGGATTATGTTTTTGATAATAATTATAATTTGTACTCTCTTGTTTTTTAAATTGTATGTACTGTTTGTTCATTTTGTGTTTTAAATGTAGGCTTTCATATAAGGAATCCCTCCTTTCTGCCTACCCCAACACTCCCATAATTGTTTTTATTTTGTTTTTTATTTCAATTATCTTTGCCTTCTTTTAATCACAATATATTTCTGGTCAGTTACCCTATATGTTTGAATTAATTATTACAAAAAGCTGTATCGCTTCGGTGATCCCTCGCATATATCCCCAAGTTGATTTGTATCCTTCGGGTTTATGTCTGGTTTATAATAGCTTCTGACCATTCTGGCAATGAGAATTAAGGGGTTTCAGGGACGAGCACCGTCTATTACCCATGGTCATCAGGTACGGTTCAAACCCACACAATTATATTGCGTACTTCCTCAACTCCCCGGGGAGCATACTAGAAGTTGAGCGATTACCCGATCATGCCGCAACACCACCACTTTATTAGAATTCTATGAAAAAATTAAGTAATTTAGAGAATAGGTCGATACATCATTACCCATGGTCATCAGGTACGGTTCAAACCCACACAATGATATTGCGTACTTCCTCAACTCCCCGGGGAGCATATACGGGAAGTCGAGCGACTACCCGATGTGCAAAAACACCTACTTTAATAAGTGGAATTCTATGAAAAAATTAATTAATAGAGAATAGGTCGATACATTATTACCCATGGTCATCAGGTACAGTTCAAACCCACACAATGTTACTGCGTACTTCCTCAACTACCCGGGGAGCATACTGGAAGTCAAGTGACTAACAGATCATGCTGCAACACCACCACTTTATTAGAATTCTATGAAAAAATTAAGTAATTTAGAGAATAGGTCGATACATCATTACCCATGGTCATCAGGTACAGTTCAAATCCACACAATGATATTGCGTACTTCCTCAACTCCCTGGGGAGCATACTCAGCAAACTGGAAGTCAAGTGACTTCTTGATACTTGCCACAACACCTCTACTATGATTAGTGGAATTCTATGAACAAATAAAGTAATAGAGCATAAAGGTTGATACATTATTACCCATGGTCATCAGGTACGGTTAAAACCCACACAATGATATTGCATCCTTCCTCAACTCCCCGGGGAGCATACTGCAAGTCGGGCCTTTGGAAGTCAAGCGCCTTCCCGGTCGTGCCACAACATCTTCACTGAAGTGGAATTCTATGAAAAATTAAAGTAGAAAAACATGCTGTGAACTGCTTAATCCGCTATATAACGGGCTAAAGTAATCAAATGTGAGTCAAAATGAGACGAGCTTTCGAACGTAGCAGGTCCTTTAGGCTAAAATGAATGACAAAACAAAGAAAAATAAAGTAATAGAGCATAGGTTAATCGTTTACTGACACCCTCATCCACACATCCATGCATTAATGAATGCGCAAAGTTCAAGTGGAGGTCGCAGTCCTGTGTAGGTATTAAAAACCTGTTCTCTCGACTGAAAATGATCTTTCGGTGTTAATCTAATTTGTTCCGCAGTCTTGCCATTTATTAACGCATAATTGATAATCAGACGGATGATGGAATGTGGCCGTACTACCAGGCTGTTAGAGTTTGTTTATTTTCACCCCCCATTTATCTCGTAATAATTATAGGAAGTGCAGTAGAGGAGAGAGTTATTCTGATATGAAGCAGAGGTGATAGAAATGTGAAACATTGTACAATTTATTACGGTTTTTCTCTGCTTTTCAGCTTGATATTTGCTCAATGTTTTTGAAGTATGCATAAAATTTACTACCATGTACAGTTCCAGACTTGTTATATACTTTAGCCTGGTTTTCAGGCTGTTACAGAATTTGTTCAGTACTATACCAAGAATCCCGAATCCACCTGAGTCTGCCTAAGATTTTTATTTGTGGCTAAAACATGTGGTCAAGGTTACAGTCCTCATTTTATATGCAAAAATAGCTCATAATTGTCTCAAGATCTGGTTGATGAATAACCATCAAAATTGAGTTTACAGAATGAATTCAGTGCATGTTAATTTGGGCTTGATATAAAAAATCGCGTGTTAACGGAGGCATCATTTTCGACTGTGCGCAGTCGAAGATCCATCTAGTTTTGTGGCTAAAACATGGACTGAGCATCCAGTCAGTAACCTTGGCCGATGAAGGGCAAAAACACAACAATTTACTAGGATTTATTGAGTATTATGACATTTATAAATAACTAGTCGCCATGCCTCACTACGTGATGCCTTGCGTGCGCACATAGCTAGGTCCTGTATATACAGTAATCGCTTGCGCTCCGAGCCTTTCCAATGAGCGTATCGTTGCATAAATAATTGTCGCTCACAGTGCGTACAAACAATATATTTATGCTTGATTGACTTAACAAACATTTTTACTGTGAGTGTTAATATTTTGAGCGCAATAATGGATTTAGACGCCATAGACATTGGAGTTATATAGATGACATTTAATATCCATTTCTTGGAAAAATAATTATTGAATGATTTGATGTAGGGGTAGTCTGTTTTTCAAATGAAAACAGTACTTGTCTCCTCTACATGCATACTGTATCATTCTTCCATTTGTTAGAATACTACGATAGAGTTATAATTGATCACCATGCACCAATCATGTGATTCAGCCTTTTCACCAGGCTGATGTATATTTTAAATTCAGAGCACTGTACCGTATGTACCATTATTACAATGGCTGTAGCCAAGCTGCCATGATAAAGCGCACCAAGCATTTTTAAGGCATACTTGCTCAAAATTCCTCAAGGAAAAATATTGCTCAATGGTCTTAACATATCATTCAAAATATCTTGATAGTGCATACTGTAGTTATTATCCCAACCCTCGACATGAACTTTTATTTCCTACATGTACATTACGTGCCGAAAATCACAAATGTTCACATTTCATTTGCACATACAATTTACCTGCCCACAAAGCAAAATGTATCTGTCATTGTGTCATTGTGTGAAATTTTCAAGTCAAATGGACATTGCATGGCCAAGTAATGAGCGAAAATGCAAAGTGATAGTCACTAACTCACTGCACTCACTTTGTACACGGTAAGAAAAACTCCAGGGGAGTTTTTCTTATCTGAATACTTCGATCGTACACATCTTTGTAACGAAAGGGAAATTTGAAAAAACCGAAACCTGTCCCATGATTTTATTGGTAATACGAATACAACAAGGTATGAGGGAACCGCTAGAATAACAATTTTATTTTGAGGATTTGGACAATGTTACTAAGTCCCTTTAAATGTTACTTGTCTTGCCTGACATCAATTTTACTTGCCCAGGCCGGGCTATCAGGCAAGTGCTACATTAATTTATGTGAAGCCCTGATTATCGGTGCACATAGCGGAATTTTATTCACAACGATATCACATTATGAGAGCATTTGAGCCCTGTACAGTAGGCATCCTGTTTTCATCAAATGTAGCCTAGAATCTTAGAGCGAGAATGGAGCTTACAGCTGAATTTTGTGCATAAACAATATTTTATTATGAAAGCATTAGAGCATTGTAGACTGCCATTTTTCACCAAAAAAAAAAAACATTCAAGGGATTAATGAAGGTCTAACAACTTTATAACATGAATGTAGTTTGTGTGTATGTGGTAATCGTTGACAAACTACATCCTAGAGTGTGAATGTGTACATTGTGAATGGATTACGGCTGAATTTCATGTATATACATAACAAGATCAAATTTTGAGAGCATTAGAGCCTTGTAGGCTTCCTATTTTTAGAGGGCTCACCCATAACAGTGGCCTGGGTGCCAATGGCCACCAATGGCCGCCAGAAATTTCAAGAGGCTGCTAGAAATCTTGCATAATTGGCTACCTATTTCACCAAAGAATTAGTATCCACAACACATGAGCCTAAGATGCAGTGGTGGGAGTCTAAACTGATGTGTCAATTTAGCCACCTGAAAGTAAAGCTCAAGGGAGAGCCCTGTTTCACCTAAACATTCATGAGATCTAAATCATGCAAGAATGCATGAATGTGGTATGTGCGTAAACTAAAGTCTATAGAGTGTGAACACATGCAATGTTGTAAATGAATCTCGCCCCTACAGAAATCGTAAGCATGCCACAAGCTAGCGGCTAGCTAGTGGCTAGCTAGCGGCTAGCTAGCGGCTAGCTTGCGGCTAGCTAGCGGCAAGCTGAATAGGCAATCTCTGCTGACATTGTGAGCATGCAGCAGATTTCAAGCGTGTCATATTAGCGTGCAGATATATATTTTGCAAGCTTAATTTTTAGCATAGATCGCCTATCAAGGTTGCTGCTAGCTAGCTGCAAGCTGGCAGCTAGCCGCAACAAACTAGTCATTGTCTTGCAACACACTAAGATTTCTGTAGACTGAATTTTGTGTACATTACAAGATGAAGTTACACGAGCATTGGAACACTGTCCCGTTTCATGTTTCCACCAAACAAACATTCATGGGATAACAAATGTAAGATGTGAAAGTTTGCACATGCATGAATGCAATAGTCGATGTGTTTTTAAAAATCGTTACACTAAATCCCAGAGTGTGAATGCATGCAATGTTGTAAATGGAGCTTACGGCTGAATTTTGTGCACGTAACAAGATCAAATTATGGGAGCATTAGAGCCTTGTAGGCTTCCTGTTTTCACCTCTACATTCAAGAGACTTTGCGCTCTCGACGAATACTTATCTTGTGAGTACAGTGGTGTATAAATATGGGTCAGCCCATGGGGGGGGGGGGGGGGGGGGGTGAGGGTCATAGCTGGGTGTAGTCCAAAGAGAAGGGCCCAAGGGGGGGGGGGGCAGTGAGGCTGCCATTCTAAACAAAAATGAGAAGAAGAAGGTAGCTTGAGTATTAATTTCATAAAATTATATGCTCAACAAGACTATTTTGGAGAGCATTAAGAGGCTTCTATGCTGCCTTTTTCACAAAAACATTTAGCAGACTTTTACGTTTTCGAGGCATAACAATCGTGCTAGCTGGGCGTAGCCCAAGGGGATAGGGCAGGGGCAACTGTCTCAAAACATTTATATTTAAGTAGAACGTAGCCTGAGTATATTATGTGTACACCTCAAGACTATTTTTTAAAAGCATTAGAGACTTGAAGGCATCCTGTTTTCACCCAAAACATTCAAAGAACTTGGCCGGGGCTTTGGAGGAAAAATCCTCTTGAAAGTATGGTGGCAAACTTAAGTTGAGTATATAGCCCAATTAAGTGGGAATGTAGGGAGCTGCTTTTTTATAACATGAGTAGAACATATGAGTGGAATATAGCCTGAGTATGAATTCCATATGCACAATAAGACTATTTTTGAGAGCGTTAGAACCTTGTGGGCTTCCTGTTTTCACCAGAACATTCAAGGGACTTTACGCACTCATAGAATAATTGTATTACAAGTACGGTGGTGTAATGTGGGTCAGGCTGGCCCAAGGGGGGGGGGGGGGGGGTGGTAGCTGGCCATTACACAAAATGGTAGAACACAGTCAATGTTGTTGGTGGCGCCTAGGGCTGAGCTTCTTGTACATAACAAGATCAAATTATGAAAGCTTTACTACTACTAGAGCCTTGTACAAGACTTTGAGCATTTGATTATTTTCAGTAGCATGACATTTTTTAGGGGGAGTTACCCATGTGGGAGGTAGCTAGCCTAACAAAGTCAAATTACACTTTTTCGAATGCTAGAATTCAACTTTATGAATTCCTGGTTGCCTGGTTGGGCAGGTAGAATAGGAACTCATCGAACTTTGCTTGCCCAAAACCAGAATTGGATGGCCCAAATAAAAATAATCAAAGTTAGTTTTGGTTGCTTGCGCTGTCAGACAAATTTTCCAAAGGGGAGACATCAGCTAGACCACCGTGCACATACCTTTTATACCAGTTTGGTTCTGTGATCAGCATGTGCATGTAAATTTGGATTTGGCAGCCCCATGATACTTCGTTACTTTATCCAGGGCTCCACACTTACCTTTTTTATCAGTGGCCCGGTCGGGCCAGTGAAATAATTTCTTCCCCTTATCTGGTGGCCCGAAAGAAAAATTTACTGGCCCGAAAATTGTATTTCATGAGTAAACTTTTTACTATTCAAAATATCACTCTATCCTGATCAAACCTGTGATTATAGATGAAGTATGACATGGAAGAAAACAAGATTTTTCTAATTTTGTCAATGTCAGGTTGAAAATCTGCTTGCCCGATCGGGCCACCAAAATATGACTTTTATACATTTTTGCTGGCCCGAAGTGCAATTTCACTGGCCCCGGGACAGCGGGCTAGAGCGAGTGTCGAGCCCTGCTTTATCCATACTTCCCATTTATTCACATCACCACGTTCTCCATACATATGTGCATATAACCCTACCTCTAACCCTAAGAATATGTATTTTATCTTCTTAATTCCTGGGGAAGTCAACAATCCACCATCTGCTGTGGTTCCCCCCTTTTCCGACTCTGAATATTATGGTCGTCGTCGGCATATATCACACGAGTCCAAAGTGCATTCCTCATTCCAGTGCTTGTATTATTAATCAGCTTTGGTAATTACTCGAGCGACCATAAAACAAATGAGTCACATGATATTGCTTATTGCGGAGTGGAACTGGAAGGATTATGTACTGTGTAGTTCATTGTAGCAGCTGTAACGAGCCTGCGATAGTGATGTAATATACATACCGTAAAACTTCGCCTATAGGCGCTACTATCTCACAGTATTAGCAGGTATTAATCAACAGCCCCAGCCGCGTCCACAAGGATGTAGTATAATGAATATGTATCTAGCCCTTTGTCAACGATCTTCGAGCAGGTCTTAATGAATATTCATGATAACATAATCATGTAAAGTTGAGACAACTCTATTGAACCAGTACCGCCTATAGGCAAAGTTTTACGGTATTGTAGCACATGTATTAATGCTTGATGAGTGAAAACATTGTGGTAAATACATACATCTTGCTACAAATACAGTCAAACTTATTTATAGTGACCACCCAAGGGAAACAAGAAAAGTGGTCACTGTGTACAGGTGACTTCTATCTAGACAGGTTCACACTGGTTTCCATTTCACTGGGTCGTAGGTTTTGGCCATAGGGCAGGTAGAAATGTGCTTTAATGTTCAATTTCTTAGAAATGCATGCATATACTAAATTATAATCTTATTTAATAAATATGACTGTGAAGTCCCACTCTTGAAATAATTTACATGGAAAATGAAATAAGGAAACGTGAGTGTGTGTGTGAAGAGAGGAAATGAGATAAAGGGAATCATAATTTGCCTACTGTAAATATTTAGCACCCATCCTTGCACTAAGGACCTACTTAAAGGGGTAGTACAGTTTTTGTAAGGCTGAGCGTTAGTAACCAAAACCTGCACAATAACATTACAAACTAATAGTTATAACTCCACCATGCTCGAAAGGTATAGAAAATTACAAACGACTAAGTAAAAAGCCTGTTATCATTAAAAAAGAGCCATTACAGCACAAGAGGGCGCTCTCTTGAAAAGCATTGGTTTAAACCAATTTTTCATACAAAATTATGCATGCAATTATGCATGGGGCCCAGATTTATTCCGATCAGATATTTATTGATATTTTAGCCATTTTTGAACCATCAGTGATCAAATAAAGTTTATTCTGCCATTAAAATTGTACGCTCTTTCACATTTCACACTCAGTTTTTCATTATCTCACAAACCATTTTTTTTTGTGCAGCGCCCTCTATACCAAAACTGAACTACCCCTGTAACATACCATAAAATGTAACAACAGAAAGGAACACAGTCAAGTAACTGTTAAATGTGTAATGTTCTGAATACGTCATACATATTAGATCTGGATAAGATGCAATCATTTTTATGACACTGTGAATTCACAACCGTGAAATAATTTACATTGAAAATTAAATAAGGAAACATGTTTGTGTGAAGAGAGGAAATGGGAGGAAGGATGTCATAATTTGCCTTCTGTAAATATTGACACGGAGCACTCGTCCTTGATACAAAGGACATACCTTAACATACCATCAAATGTAACAATAACAGAAATGAACACAGAACACTGTCAAGTAACTATTTAAAATGTAATGTTCTGAATACATACATATATTAGATCAGGAATGCAATCATGTATGTAACTTTGAATTCACACTCTTGAAACAATTTACATTGAAAATGAAATTAGGAAACGTGTGTTAGTGTGAAGAGAGGAAATGAGATAATGGAAGTCATAATTTGCCTTCTGTAAATATTGACACGGAGCACTGGTCCTTGCATTAAGGACATAGTACCTTAGAACATTATCAGCGCTTAATGAATTAATTGCTTCTTAACCTGCTGAATAGTCTCGGTCCCAGCATTTAAACAAATGTTTTTTCATATTTTTCTTATATATGGCATTTTACAATTTTTAAATGTTATTATAGTTCAATTATGAGATTTGTTTTCAATTTCTCCTGAGTTTGTTTTATTGTCTTTTCTTGTATCTATTTTTGTTGTATACATCTATTTTGTTCTTTAATTTTTATTTTGCAATTCCTATTTTAGAAACTTATCTTTTCCCTAAAGTCTATAATCAGCAAAAAGGAGGAGTATTAGATTTCCCTATATTTTATGCATTTTTGAGAGGGTAATAATGTAAATATTTGGTGGCATACAATTTTCTATATATTGTGGAATATTGAACTTTATTGTAGAGGAATATCATAGCATATGGTTCTAAAGAACTTTGTAAAAATGTTTGTGAAATAAATCACATATATGTTTATAAATATCAGATATTTGTACTATTTCATTATCTCTTTTCTTTGCCTAATGCAGAAATCAGCAAATTAAAACTGGTCAAGCTGGACATTGCTTGCAACAAGATCCAAACCATCCCTCCAAGCTTCCGCAGCATGCACACGTTAGATGGCTTCGACGTCGACCACAACCCCCTCTTAAATCCGCCAGCTCAGGTAAACTATGTTTGCGAGTAAATGCGACCGGCTATAGCAAAACCCTGCACTCGTCGGTAACAATCAAAAATGTAGATTTCCATACCATTAGAACGGCCTCGTCTCAAGCTTTCATTTGATGCTTTGTTCTAACTGATTGGGCAATAATTGGCAAAGATATGATTGTTTCAATTTTACAATCATAGGTCTTTTAATACACACATTGTGTGAACTAAAAATGCACATTTCTCCAAAACATGAATTACCGACAAGTGCCGGTTTTGCTATAGCCGGTCACATATGTATTGACCCATTCACATCAGGAACCTGTCAATGTACCATCACTACCGTGTATTAACTGTATGGGGAAATGCAAAATCTTATAGGCAAGGGGACCGTTAACATGGTAAAAACGGTCCATATTTAGGAGCAATATCATATCCTGTTATCCCAGAAAGAGTGAAACTGCGACAAGATTCAAACTATTCTTGCTTCTGCAACATGCAGACCTTAGATGTCTTTGATGTTGACCACAATCCACTCTCGAATCCGCCAGCTCAGGTAAACTATGTTTATAAGTAAATTCACTATTGTAAATTAGTCCATAATAGTAGCATTTTGCATAATTGTTCATTGCTACCATACCAAAATATTTGATCCATCCCTCCAAGCTTCCGCAGCATGCAGACATTCGATGTCCTTGAAGTTGACCACAATCCACTCTCAGATCCACCAGCTCAGGTAAAAATATGCCCGCCTTTTGCAAGCCACAGTTCAACAGTTGTGAGAGTATTTAAATAATAGAAAAGAAAATACAATTTAAGAGCTAGTCTGGGAAGATTAGGACTGGAAAATACCTGTGAACTTCAACATTTCACCAAACTTGACATACGTAGATCCTTGTTGTGTATGGAATGTTTTACTGAACTTGAAGATGCCTGCAAAAGAAGGACACTGTCCTTTACATGAAATATGGAAACTGCAGCAAGATTCAAACCATCCCTCCAAGCTTCCCCAACATGCATACATCCCCAACATGCATACATTATATACGACTTTGAAGTTTACCATAGCCCCCTCTCAAATCCATCAGCTCTTGGGGAGGCTCACCAGGGATGCTTTTTACTTGGGATGAAATATAATGTTCATTTCATATCTTTATGTTGTATGTGCCTTTCATTTGTCTACACATAATTTTGAATAAAGTGCTGAATAAATGATAATAACTGTAGTAATAATGATGATAATAATAATGATAATGATAATGATAATGATAATGATAATGATAATGATAATGATAATGATAATCATAATCATAATCATAATCATAAATATAATTATAATGATGTTTCAATACAGATTTGTAGGAGAGGGAGAGTGTGTATATCTTCAAGTACTTAGCTACCGAGGCAATACGGTTATATAAGGGACAGGTATAATACACAAATAAATATCTGCAAAATACATTGACTATTATGATTAAGAATATGGGGGTGTTACATGAATGCGACTAGCACAAGATAGAAGAAGATGGAATGGTGATGAAGAGGCCTTCCTTCTGCAGTGGAGAGACATAGGATAGATAGATAGATAGATTATGATTAATAATAAAATTTACAATTTGTTCTAAATATTTACATTATTTTTCAGTACAGGTTTGTACGAGAGAGAGAGTGCACATCTTCAAGTACCTAGCAACTGAAGCGATACGGGCTGACAAGAAGATAGGCATACCAAACAAATACATTTCTGAAAAATATGATATTATGATTAAAGGTGCACCTGTAAAGTGTCAGATATTGACCAAAATGACATTTGAGACTTCAATCTTGTACCAAAATCATTGTAAGATATGTCCAAATGATGTGTGAAAGTTTCATTGAAAGAAACACTGCTTTCCTGGTTAAAAAAGCGAAAATATGCGTCAGCTTTTACAACAGACGTTTATGAGGTTTATGACCGTTTGTTAACGCTTTTGAGCTGAATGATCGATATTGTCATACTAAAGGGGCATTTGAAAAAATCTAACCCTATTTTATTCTTCTCTTACCATAAGCTAAAACAACACGGTAGAAGAGAAACGAGGAAGCTCCAAGTAATTTTCGTGGAGTTAGACACTTTACAGGCATCCCTTTAATGAAAATAAAATTTACACATTGTTGAAAATTCCTAATTGTGTTTTTATTTGATACAGGTTTGTACGAGAGGGAGGGTGCACATCTTCAAGTACCTAGCAACCGAGGCGATACGGGCGGACAAGAGGAGAGGCATGATCGAGCAGAGCGAGTGGGGCTCAACGAGGGCGCCGTACAACACAAAGTATGTGAATTATCTTTTCTCTTTTGTAAATTGCTGCTTATATAAGCCATACCTCTTAATGGAAATGAGCTGTTCGGGTGTGGTATATATTTGGCAATTTACGGTAAAAAAACAAACAGACATGCAACCCTGAATCGCAAAGAAGCTAAGCTGCCAAGTCTCCCTGATTTTGCAGGAGACTCCCTGAAAAATAGACGACCAAGATAACTGCATCAGATTCGATCCCATCAGACAATCTCCCAGATTATTGAAACATTATTGTCATTTGATAGATATCTCCCTGATTACTGAGGAAATTTCCCTAAATCTTCAGGATTGTTGAATTTCAATGTTGGTAGCTCTGGTATTATTCACCATTCTAAAATCCTTTTTCGTGAAACCAAACATGATACAAATTTTATTAGGCACTTTTTAATTTTTTTGATTAATTAATAAAAAAATAAAAATAAAAAAAAAAATTGTTTTTTTTTTTTTTTTTTTGTCAAAGTAATGTACTTGGCTGTAATTCTTCATAATTTGCATTATCAGCAAATCTTTCACCTCTGTCAAAGCGACCTACAATTAACTACAAATAAAAATTGATTATTCCCACAAAATAGACATGACATTTCTATCCATTCCGACTATTTGTTTTGTTTGAGTCTATTAGCTCTCTGTTTCATGGTTTGTTTACCACTTTCACCGCAGTGTTTACTCTGGTTCTTTGCTTAATTGTGTTTTGTCTGCTTTGATAGAAGGTTAGAACTGTCACGCAAGCTTTCACACATTGTTGTGTTTGGTAAATTGGGATCGGCAGTGCATAAAATGTCTCATCCTTTGGCTTTGCTCCTCTTTTTTCACTACCTCATTCTTCCCGCTTGAGTAAAACAAAACGTATATATAGTATACAGTGTAAATTAAAAGCAGGGTCCAGTATTACACTTCCAGGGGCTTGTTGTATAAAACTTTGTGTTGCGATCAATCCTAAACTTTGTGATAGATTACAATTTTGCAGTCCATCGCATAAAGAGCATCAAATGCAACGTTGAGTTTGATATTGAACGCAACTTTGCGCTAGCTAATCAGGTGCAACGAGCGCTTAAAATCAAACACAGCTTTAGTGCAGTGGATTCATGATCAAACGTAAAGTTGCATTTGATTTCCTGGAGTTGCGTTTAATCGCAAACTTTTTATGCAACATCCCCCCAGGCCTGTAGGTTGCTAAAAATGTATTACAATTTGTGTGTATATAATATATTGGCATAGGAGGCTAGGGGTCGGATTGGTTAACTCATTCAAAACTGTTTGATTTGGGTACAACATATGCACTCTCCCATACACCCCAGCCCATGATATCTTGGTCTGAGCCTTGAAAGTGTGAATATGGCTGGCATTGTGTTTGCCATGCGATTTAAAGCAGGATATATTTTGTTCAAATAACACTCGTGAGGTAACCTGACCTGTTCATCGATTGCTGCTGTACTTTTCAAACAACTGATAATTTTAAAAGCAAATACTTAAAATTTGATATATTCTTAATTTGGATAAATTCTGGAAAGTGCAAATTAAGGATGGGTCAACAACTTAAGAATATCATATTTTCATAAAATATATATATAACCTTGTATGCTGGAATTTTGATTATTTAATGGAGTGTATTTTGACCGAATTTGTTATCCTAGATACTGCTTGTGCTAGCAAATTCATTGCTTGGAACATGCACTGTTATACATTGTATATGGGCATTAGAATTGCATTGTTATGTACATCACACTCACACCAAGATATTCACTTTGTGTGTTCAATTTGTTGTTGTTCTTGCTAGTTTTATTCTCTTGGAGTTACTTCTGTGGTTAAGAAAAATATGCTATCTACATTTGTCTATAAAAACCTACTTGTGCATTATACGATATTAAATACCTTTTAATATATTTCTATTAAAATATAACCCAAGAAAATAATACATTGCTACTTATTCTTCTTCCTTCATCAAAACACCCCTCCTCCTTCATTTGGCCTCCCTTGTTCCATCCATTTTATTCCTACAAAAACTACCAATGCATTTCTTGTCCTGCCCATTCTTATCACTCCTATCCCCTACCCAAATCGCCACACTATCGATCAAATGGCTATTGCTATCAATCGATCGATCAATCAATCAATCAATCAATCAATCAATCAATCAATCAATCAATCAATCAATCAATCAATCAATCAATCAATCAATCAATCAATCAATCAATCAATCAATCAATCAATCAATCAATCAATCAAACCCTAATCAAATACCACCCAAACAATCAACTAACACCTTGTTACAACACATGTTAAAATATAAAAACTCAAAACATATCACAAAACAAACTCTACTTACCCCAAAACAAATACAACAAAACAAACTATCAAACAATCAATCAATAACTAAAAAACACACATACGAACAAACACACACAAACATTCAAAATCACAGTAGATTCCGCTGGTTCACCGCCAAGCACACCTCCACCATGTCTCTGCAGGAGATGCCGAGCGATCATAGCAGGGGTGCCCTCGCGCACCCCCACCACCAGCGCTCCTCCTCCCCCTCCTCCTCCTCCTCCTCCTCCCCCCACACCGCCCCCTTCTCCTCCACCTCCTTCTCCGTCTCCACCTCCGATCTTGCCACCGCCAGCTCCACCTACGCGGATCAGTCTTTCGACCCAGAAAGTGACTTTAGGTATAATCGTGCTCTTTGTCTGTTTGCTCGTTTGTTTATAATTTATATGTTGTTTGTCACTTTGTTTTTGTTTACAAAGTATATTAACCATTCACATATTTATGAAGTTCATCATGGCTTTCAATTCATTCCGATGCAGATCAAGATCATTTGCTTGCATTCCACTGCTCTTTGTCGTTTTCTTTAACATTGTCAATAACAACGTTCATGAGCTTTACAATTTTGTATATATATACTCTGCATTAAAAAGCACCGACTGATCATTATTTAAATTGTTTTTCTCTGACACCTTTGATAATTATAAACTCAGACAAATCTTGCAACACAAACCACTTTTATTTGTGTCTTTGATTTCATGATTTTAAGTACAATTAAGATATAATCCTTTTTTTGTTTGCGGTATTTATATTCAAAACTATTTTGAAGTTTTGTATTGGCCATTTCAATGACTTTCAGTACATTTAGTTTCGCCTCTAGGAACCCAAACTATACAAAATACCATCGGATGGAGTAAATTTGATCATGAAGCAAATTTAATAAAACTACTGTACCTCTAATTGTTCTACAAAGGGAACATTTCCATGCATGTGTTGAGACATTAAAACAAAAAAGGTTAATACAGTAATTAGCATATTTTATGAATATTTGTATTTGAATGTTAGTGTATTTCAACTCATGAGAATTAATGTGTCAATTTTTACAGAAAAAAACAACACTAAAATGAAAACAACTTTTATGTGTCCCAGGTAACGTCAAAAGATTTATCATTTCAGTAGTTGGGTCAATAAAGTTTTATCAAAATCGCCTGGTAGTTTCATTTTTCCGTTGCTGCCGGATGGTTAAGCATTCAAATGGCCACTGATAACTGCCTGCAATTGTTCTAAATGAGTGACAATTTATTTTCATTTGTCATTAACGAGACCTTGGTGTAGTCAAATATTTTAAAAGTATAAAGGGAAAGCACAGTCAAGCAAAAGAAATTGCAGTAACTATGATAATTTTTAATGGCTACTTTGTATTTCTGACATCAGAAATGATGTTTCACTGTTTAATATTTATCAGAATATTGCTTTAATCATAGAAAAGAATAAAAAGTATTTAGAAGTAAATTTAAAAAACAGTTCAATCATAAACAAGTTTTTGAGCAGGAATTTATTTCAGTTTCTGTAAATTTCAAAATATTTTTAAAATTCAAATCTTGCGCAAAGGAGGCCATATCATAGGTACAAATTTGTAGAGGAAGAACAAAAAAGTATTTAGAAGTAAACAAAAAAACAGGTCGTCATTAACAAGTATTTAAGCAGGAATTTCTTTCAGTTTCTGTAAATTCCCTCTCTATATTTTTTTGTTTCAATCTTGCACAAAGGAGGCCATATTATAGGTACAAATTTATACATTGTATATCAAGTGGGAGACAAAAAGAAGTGTTGACCGAGGTGGGGTTTGAACAAGCAACCTTCAGTTTGAGAGGCCCCTGAATGAACCACAGACCTCTCAAATAGGGGGTTCACAGGTTCAAATCTCTGGTTCAAATCCAAATCTCTGTCAACTTTTCTTTCTTTCCCATTTGATATATAAGTTCTTATGATTTCTGTCCACCTGACAAGTTTAATGATTTACTTTTTATGTTATTATTCACCTCTTTTTTGGTGATTTACTTTTTTTTAGTGATTTACCATTTTTGTATTTGTTTATAAGTTTGTAATCTTCATCCTCTCTTTTTAATATTTTTGACATTTTTGTTTTGTTTGCCCAACTTGAGCATAAAATCCGTTGCAGTGGTAAAACCTATTGGACCTTGTGCATAAAATTAAGCAATTTACTATTTTGCTTTTGGATAAGTTCAAAAGTGCCAGGTTCATTCTATTATAGTACTTTAATAACTCCCATGAATCTAAAAGGCACTGATAATTTTGAGTTCATTCTAAAGGAAAAACCTAGCAAAAGTTATTGCTTATTTCTTTGCAAAATGTCCATCGTAGCCCACACCACCCCTTGCTTGCTGTTTTTGTTTTTTGTTTGCTTTTACTTTACAACCTGCACAGTCATTGACAGTCATGTAACTTATACACAAAAGTTTTTAGTACATTATTACCACCTTATAAAGATCATGTTTAATTGCATGCAAACAGTCTCAACATTTGATCACAAAATATTCCACCTACCTACTCTAGTATTATGCAATATTTGATGTCCTATTTATCTACAGATTTGTTCATGCTGGATACGCAAATGTACAGTGTTTTGTAATTATTATACAGTTGCGAGAAATGTACCTACCTTGAAATATTATTTAAGTTACAAGTTTTTTACTTAAAATTGTGCCAGAATGATTGTGATGATTATGTGAGCTACTACTTGTTTGTCGTACTTTGATGTGCATGTTTCGTACTTATAATAATCCCATCCCTATGTTGTTAGTATTTTTCTTTGGTGAGAAACTTAATTTTTTGTAATAATGATAGTGATAATAAGCATTTAAACATGTTCAAGTTCATGTCTGTCATGTCATGACATTCATATATAGCCTCTATAGTTTGACATACAGTTATAAGTAAAATGATTTTCAGAGTTCTTATTTGATGTACTGTAGGCATGGTTGAAATGTAGCCCACCAAAATACGAGTTTATTTTTTTCCCCTGATAAGTAAAATAAGACTTTTTTTTTTCTTAAAGCACTCTTAGAAAGTAGCCTCCTTTAAGATATTTTCCTCCTTATTATTAACATGAGATAATTAGCTCGGTAAAATGCTTAACTGTGATCTTGCCATTCCTAGTTCATTTTAAGTTTGCAATGTCCGTGCTCTATGGCTATCATACTTGTACATTAATCACATACCAGTAGCGTAAGTAATTATAGCTATAGCCGCAAGAGGAATTTACACATTTTTAAATTTGTAAAGTGATGTCAAGATCGTTGACATTTTTGTGGGTAATATGAGGCCCCCCATGCACAACTCATGAAATGAGTGATCCTTTGTCGCACACGTCAGTATGGATTCGACTGGAGTCACAATCATATGGGATTACACTTACATGCAAAGTGTAGATTACCCCGTTCACATCGGGATCCAAAATTTAATTAATTTCAGAAGTTGTATAAACTGGTTTAAAAGAACGATACAAGACTTCACAAATTATCTATTCCTAGGTACATTTTCAATTGTGCCCTGGAAAATATAAGGAATATAAAATGCATTTCAAAGTGATAAATAGTTTATTACGGCTGGATTAGTCTAACTTTGCTTTTCATTTCACACCGAAGTTACACCTGATCTGAACTACCTCATGGCAGTTCTAACCCCAGGGGGGGAATGGGCTATCATCCTTACTGCCCCCCCCCCCTCCCCCAAAATTTGGTTTTGATGTGACATGCATCCTCGATAGACCTCAGCCTGTTATTTTCAAGACTATCCTTTGATGGGTTAATCAAAACATTTGGAAAGATGTACTACATGTCATTTTAGAATTAGTCTGAACTGTGTGAACGGGAATTCGTCTTTTGCATTTCCCACTACATCATGTCTTTTGCATTTCCCCCATCGCTCTAGCTCTCTCGATATCCCGATATCCCCCGTAACAAATCAGTCCAGCAGACTTCACAGCTTGTACTGCAATCTGGTGTGGAAAAAATGGTAGTCTGCCATTTGAGCCCTTTTCCCTGTTTTCAGTCAGTTGAAAGTGCTGTAGAAAAGGCATTTCAATTGCTCCTAGACTGCTGAACACCAGTTACAATGCATGCAGGTAGACTCTTGTGCACAATTTTAACTCCCAGAGAGCATACAGCCAATTAGCTGCCACATCAGGCTAGCTCGGCAATATTGCAAACTTGTGTTAAAAAAAAATAAAATTATAGTCTGTCATTTAAGCACTTTTCCTGTGCACAGTCAGTGCTGTAGAAACATAAATACTAGAGGCTTTTTGATCACACATTGCCACGTCCACTATGTGGACTGGGATAAGACAACATTTTGGTTCAAGCCAGTGCTTATGTCCGCTCTCACGTCATCTTGTCCACTACCTGATTCACGGGCGGCCAAATTTCCAATCTGGCATTCGATTTTATTTTATTTTTGATTTTATTTTTTAAATTTTTATTTATTTTATTTTCACGGTGGCTCATGCACACAACCTGAACCGAGACGATATGTTCACATACTCTTGTCAAAGGGGACTGTCTTATGAGACTACAGCCCTGTTGCAAGCTGTATTTAGTTCCTCCGAATAGGAATGCATAATTTGACAGAACCCCCCAATCGAATTTTGATTCCTCTACCTCCTGGTGAACTTGTGGTAGGAATTCTTCGCCGAAATTGATGTGAAAAACACTCGTTCCGACACGTAACGCGAGCAGCTGGGAGCTGCATGAGATGCAATCAAAATATCAAATGCAATATGATTCCATACATACACACGCAATCAAGTGTACATATATTTAATTGCGCTATACAATATTATAATTTCAATGATATCAATAATGTTAGTTAGTTTGTTAATTAGTATCGGTAAGAGTGAAAGTCTGTGGATAATAAAAAACATAGACAATCAGGATAGGAAAAATATAATAGAAAGGATAATTTTGTTAGGAATTTTCGCTGAATTTGATGTGAAAAACGCTCGTCAAATGCATAAGGCAAGCAGCTATGAGGCTGAGATGTAATCAAGTGCAACATGCAATCAAATGTACATTTTGTATTATGCATCATTATAATTTATATATGTATCTTTGATACGTTATAAAAGTGATTAACTTCATAAGTTTGTTTCAAAAAGTGATCTACATGTATTTGAGACCTCAATCTTATGCCAATATCATTGTAAGATTCGTCGGAATGATGTGTGAGAGTTGCATAGAAAATTAAAGTTGTTTACCTAGTGAAAAAAGTGAAAATTGACATCAGATTTGTATTACCTACTGCCCATTGATCTGTACTACAATAACAATTGAGATATTTGAAAAAAAATCAAAACTATTCTTCTGTTATCATTAGGTAAAAGCAACCATGTACAAGAGAAACTTAAAGCTACAAGTGGGTTTTTTTGTTTTAATAATTTGACAAAGTTAATGGATCACTTTAATATAGAAAAAGTAAACAATCTGTGAAAAAAAATACCTTAGGAATTCTCTATACCAGGATGTAATATATAGAAAGGGTAATACAAGCTGATGTGGGTTCTATGATGTCATTGTGAAATAATGTATAATATACACATATACATATGATATACACAGGCATGTATGGATGGGAAGATTTTGTATGCATTCAAAATACTTCAAAATGTATGTTTTGAAACTTGATAAAAATTTGGTAGAAAGTTTGAGCAGAATTTGATGTGAAAACCATGCATCTAATGCATAACACATGCAGCTGCGGAATCCAGATAACTTCAATATGATGTCATAAACATACATAATAATGCATACTTGGGAATACTCAGAAAAAACAGAGGACCAGTTATCTCCTAACCATACATGTACAAATTGATGTTCATACTTTGAAAATAAATAATAGCCTTTGTAGAGCGCTGCGTATCTAGATACCCTATTCGGAGGCACATTATTATTATCCCTGGTCATCACGTACAGTACAAACCCTCATGTATATCTTGTGCATTATTTCAACTCCCTGGGGAGCATACAAGCCCAAGCTATTTACTAGAGTTCTACAGGGTAATTAACGCACAAACAATTAGTACCCGTTTATACTCTTGGGTAGAGAGCAGCAATGTGGAGTATAAAATGCCTTGCTGAAGTACATACTTCAAAAAAAGTAAGTGCAGGGGCATATTTATATCCTGCACGTCATATCATGGCTACCGTAGAGCTTGTAAACTTGCAAATTCCTTTTTTTATTATTTCCTGGTTCACTAAACGTTATGGCGACCATATTGGTCGGGTGAGAGTAAGAAGGGCGTTCAGTTGATTTTTTGCTACGTTGAGTTCTGTAACCCTCTTGTAGTGCAGAGCCTCGTCTATGTGATACCAAATTTCCAAATTTCCAAAATATGATTATTTATTATTGAATATGATGTGGTGTGGCAAGATTGGTAGAGCGCACGCTTTCCGATCATGAGATCCCGAGTTTGAACCCTGCCCACTTCGTTTGTCCTTCAGCAAGACAATTTATCCACAATTGTTGCTCTCTACCCAGGTGTATAAATGGGGACCCGGTAGGAGGTAAACGCCTATATGTGAAGGATCTTCTCAATGCCCATGAGCCGCTTGAAAGGAATGCTCCCCAGGGAGTGGAGATGGTGCACACAATGTGTGCTGGTTTGCATTGTATCCTCTGACCGGGGGTAATAATATCATTGTAAAGCGCTATTATCAATCATATTAGGCGCTATATAAATCAAGTATATTATTATTATTATTATTTCACAATTATATGAAACATTTATACAAATATTAAAGAGAGCTACATGCAACTGTTCTACAGAGCTACCAAACTTTAAACATGATTAACTCTGAAGTACACAAAGTGACTTAGCGCCCTTCTCTTTCTCAAACGCCGATATATAGCTCCGAGCAATTAAATTTTGATCATGCTGGGTTGAAAAGGGCAGACTCCGGGGAAAAAAACAAGACCCCTGGGGCCTTTATAATCGCCACCTAAGCACTCTCCAAAAATATGATATTTCATAAGCCCGCTCTCCCATTTATTAAAGGATCTTCATAATTGCTGTTTAATTGGTTCTTAAGCCCCTAGCACCTTTACTCATTTTGGGTAAAAATAGCCTTAAATACAAGTAGTATCACAATTAGAGCCAGTGAATCTTATTTATAATACAAATTTGAGTTATTAATTCACTGTATTCATGGAAATTTGATTATTTTCATAAAATGCTCTCCCGTTCATTTGAGATCTTCAAAATAGCTCTTTAATTGATTCTACATGTATAAGCACCCAGCACCATCACTTGTTTGGTTACAAATAAACATCACACATCTAAACCCCTCAAAAAAAGTTCGGAAACTCAAGTTTGATTGATCATATCTCTCGTATTTTTTAATAAGAATACTCGAAATCGGTGTCACAATAAAGCCTCATTATATACCTTTCAAACGGTGCATTATGTGTAGTGATGATGCAATTGGGGCGATTGCAGTAGCCCAGAGAATAGGGGGAGGCAGGAAGTGAAATCTCGCAAAATGGCCCCAATGCATTCAATTTACGAGTGCATGACTGTGTTGATCAGTTTTCTAAAGGTTAACATTCTATTGAATACTGCCACCCTTTCCATTCATCAAAATTGTTGAATTTGATACCATTTTAATGGAAATTATCTCTTCATTATGATGGCATATTAATCGTAAGGATTATGCAAATGGAGTGGGTGCAGCGAACCGGAATATGGAGATGGGTCGAGTGTGAAATCAGACAAAAAGATATGGAGTTGACAAAAAATCAGAGCGTTGCATTTTTTTCGAGCTTTTGGGAGGATTTTTTAGCATTTCAAATAAAATATTCATGATCAAATATGATATCAACGGAAAGCCCAACAACTCTTCTGTATGAAAATATGAAATTTATAATGATTTTTGTAAAGGGCGGCTGCAGGGAGATGAATGGGAGGGAGCCTCAAAAGTGACCCATTTTGAAACGCTCTGATTTCAAGGCACTATTCATGCGTTTTCAATTGAATTCCTCTCATTCATGGCAAACTCATTCAAATCGCATTACATCCTCTACACAATGGTATACAGATACCGACACCAAATCAGAGCGTTTTGAAATGGGTCACTTTTGAGGCTCCCCCACATTCATCTCCCTGCAGCCGCCCTTTACAAAAATCATTATAAATGTCACATTTTCATACAGAAGAGTTGTTGGGCTTTCCGTTGATATCAATTTAAATCATGAATATTTTATTTGAAATGCTAAAAAATCCTCCCAAAAGCTCGAAAAAAATGCTACGCTCTGATATTTTGTCAACTCCATATCTTTTTGTCTGATTTCACACTCGACCCATCTCCATATTCCAGTTCGCTGCACACACCCCATCGTAAGGAAGAGATAATTTCCATTAAAATGGTATCAAATTCAACAATTTTGATGAATGGAAAGGGTGGCAGCATTCAATAGAATGTTAACCTTTAGAAA
Source organism: Echinarachnius parma (assembly GCA_037951105.1). Classification (NCBI taxonomy): domain Eukaryota; kingdom Metazoa; phylum Echinodermata; class Echinoidea; order Clypeasteroida; family Echinarachniidae; genus Echinarachnius; species Echinarachnius parma. The sequence goes on from JBAMJV010009296.1 coordinate 77,346, forward strand.
ACTGGTCAACACAGTCTTGCATTCGTAAATTGAATGCATTGGGGCCATTTTGCGAGATTTCACTTCCTGCCTCCCCCTATTCTCTGGGCTACTGCAATCGCCCCGATTGCATAATCACTACACATAATGCACCGTTTGGAAGGTATATAATGAGGCTTTATTGTGACACCGATTTTGAGTATTCTTATTAAAAAATACGAGAGATATGATCGATGAAACTTGAGTTTCCAAACTTTTTTTGAGGGGTTTATATGTAGTATTGTTCCTTGAAATTCAGTAAAATCTACTTGCATTATGACAAACATTTTGAAATGTCAATTCAAAGTATTAATTGAAATGCTATTATTTCATAAGTTGCTCTCCCGTTTATCAAATGATATTCATAATTAACCTTTAATTAATTCTTAAGCCCCCAACATCTTCATTCGTTGGGTTAAAAAATAAAATGTCATACCTCCAGACAAAGAGGTCTCGGGTTCGATTCCCGGCGAAGCCTATTTAAATTCTTTGATTATTTTCAATCATTTAAAATATTCCTAGTCAGTTTCTTCTATGTTTGAATACAAGCATTGTCCGTAAACTTTAGAGCTTGTGACAACTTATTTTTGAACAATAATGAACAGTCTTAATACAAATATAATATTTTCATCAGTTGCTGTCATGTTTATGATGAAAGGAGCTTCATAATTGCTCCTTAATTGTTTTTTAAGCCATGAATACCTTCACTTTATTTGGTTAAATATAAAAATGTATAGAGAGGGCATTGTCCCCAAGCTTTAGAGCTCGTGAAACCTATCAATGAACAGTTATTTTGAGACACTAATGAACATTATTTATGAACATGTTCATATTTTCATAAGTTGCTCTCCTGTTTATGGAAGGATCCTCATAAAAATTTGTCTCTTTGATGAACTCTCAAGCTCAAGTACCTTTATCCGCTTACCTCAGAATTGACATCCTACAAGTGTTGTCCTTCAGTTTTAGAGCTTGTGAAACTAATCAATGAAAATGATTTCAAGACAATAATTCACGGTATTTAATGTTAACATTTCATTAGTTGGTCTTACAAGTGTTTATGAAAGGATCTTCATAATTACTCTTTGATTGGTTCTTAAGCCGGGAGTACCTTCATCCGCTTCCTTCAAAATTGACATCCGATAAGTGTTGTCGTTCAGTTTTAGAGCTTGTGAAACTTATCAATGAAAATAATTTTGAGATGGTATTTATGGAAAATTTTAACATTTCATAAAGTTGCTCTTACAAGTGTTTATGAAAGGAATCTACATAAGCCCTGAGTGTACCTTCACTCACTTGATTATAAATAAACTTTCTACAAGAGTTGTGCTTATGTTTTAGAACTTGTGAAACCTATTACTGAAAAAAAACAACATTTAATGATATTTTATATAATTCACAGTATTTATGATGATGAAGTCATGAAGAGCTGGATACGGCACTTGATATAAGCTGCTGTATTAGAAATAAACTTCCTACAAGAGTCGTGCTTAAGTTTTGGAACTTGTGAAACCTATTTATGACGAAACAAATTATGATATTTTATATAATTCACAGTATTTATGATGATGAAGATCTTGATACAGCACTCGAGTTGATTGGCTGTATTGGCGATAACCCGTAAGTTGGTTTAATGCGTTATTATTTGTTTGAAAGAACGCGCACTGCATCTTTTTCATTTGGATCATGAAAATGAAAATATGTTTTATGCATCTATTATTTTAGCCATCTTTTAGATGGCTAATTATTATTTAATATTTGACCCTATTTTTTTTTTACAGAGGATTTTCGATTGGATTGGATTATTAAAATGAAGATGTATTTTGTGCATCAATTATTATTTCAACTAGCATTTAGATGACTGTTTATATCTACCATACTTGTTAATATAGAAGAAGTAGACATTATAACCCTTTTATCACATTCATTTTGCATGCGGCCGCAGCTTCATTATACTTATACATTAATTCAAAATTCAACAGATTTACCTCACACATTTGTACATATAGACAAGGAGCTAATATCACACAGTACCATTTTAACACATACACTATAAAATAGACAATATTTCTCAAGTTCACTTTCATGAATATGTATTAAAAACAATCAATTGATGATTGAATAAGTATTACAGTATTAGTTTGTATTGTGTATAATTTGTTTTTCAGATGCAAGTGTGAGTATTTTCAGTTTAATCCCCTTGTTTTTCGAATGTCTCCCCTCGTTCAATCAAATCCAATTATTTGTTTATTTTTCTTTGTTTCAATTAACTTGAAATGACACTTGCACAATTCTATTTCCTTTGACTCTCCCATTTGTTATGATATTCCTTTCCTCGCCTGACTTTGATTTTTTTTTCTCCGTTTGTAGCATGCTTTTGTATTAGTTGTGCACACACACACACAAAAAGACAGTTGCAATGTTATGCAACTACTGGTGTAGATCTAAGTAATAATGTATTAATTCAACCCTCCCCCACCCCATAAGCAACAAAATGTTAATAAAATCTGCGCCATTGATCATAGGGCAAGATTTGTATTAACCTGTTGTGTACAAATATTATTCCCATAGAGGTTTATATGCGACACATCAGGTAGCAGAGAGCAATGGCTTAATCTAGTCAATGTATGCTGTAACCCCCCTCTCACGTTCCCACCCCCTCCCTTTCAAAATAAGTAGTATTCAACAAATTCAAAATCAGCAATAGTAGTTACTACTCACTTCTAGAAGGGAAGAAAAAATGTAGAAGCCTGAAAACTTCAGAACAAAATCAGAAGTGTTGTCATTTTATTGGTCTTGTTTATTTTTCTCCCGCAGAGACGAGATCTCGTTGTTCAACCACAAGATGCGGGACCTGCGATCTGGAATCAAGATGGCCGACTCGGGCTACCTGGAAGGGGACAAGAGGTGGTCGTCATCAGAGGTACTATAGTAAAATTGTTTCTTGATTACCGTAGTACTAAAAGTTATTATAAGATGAAGAAGTCTTTGTAGACAGGTTTGGCAGTGTTTGTTGTGTTCTTTTTGTGCAAAATGTTGCAAACTCAAAATGTTGGCTGACTCATAGCTCTTGACTTTAGATGTTTCTTAATTAATGGTAATAGTAATGGTGATGAAGAGGTTCTTTATAGACAGGGTTGGCAGTGTTTGTTGTGTTCTTTTCCTGCAAAATGTTGCAAACGTTTGCATCAAGTTGGCTGACTCATAGCTTTCTGGAAGAAGACAAGACATGGTCATCATCAAGACTTTTTCTGTTGAAATATTTCTTGACTTTAGAATTAGATGTTTCTTAATGAATGGTAATAGTAATGTTGACAAAGAGGTCTTTATAGACAGGTTTGGCAGTATTTGTTATAATGTTCTTTTGTTCAAAATGTTGCACAAATTTGCATCAAGATGGCTGACTCATGAACGCAACGCATGATCATCATCAGACTTTATATTCTATAAAAATCCTTCTCTGATATAGATGTAATAATTTCTTGACTTTACCTTGGCCATATAGCAGTGATAGATCAAAGTAATTGACAAATTAAACAAAAGGCAATGATGATGATGATGATCATCATCATCATTATGAAAATTGACTGTCAGATTTTATCACTTTTGCCCATTGTTTGTGTTCCCTAATGCGTTTCATTCAATCATAAATATTTCCATTAATAGGAAGATATTTGAATAATCAAAACCCATTTCATTCTGTTTAGTACCATAAACCAAACAAGATAGAAGAGAAATGTAAACACAAGTGATTTTAGTTGCATTTGACAAAGTTAATGGATCACTTTATAGTTTTACATCTTATCTCAGGTCATCTAAAGAGGAACATGCATACATTTAAATATGCTAGATAACGGTTGTATGATTTAAATCAAAGTAATTGACAAATCAAAAATAATCAATGATGATGATCGTCGTCGTCGTCGTCGTCGTCGTCGTCGTCGTCGTCGTCGTCGTCATCATCGTCATCATCACCATCGTCATCGTCACCATTACTGACAATTTGTATCTGTAAAAATATTTGTCTTTCCTACAGGCGAGCAATGAGGATGAAGAAGCAAAGTACCTCGCCGAGAGAGCTTCCCAGCAGAAAGACAGGCGGCAGCATAGAATGCCATCCTCGGACTCCATATCCTCAACGACATCGACATTGTCATCGTCGTCGACTTCATCACAGCGGGCCTTCCAACCGATCGACAACCACATCGACTTCATCGACACAGGCGAGGAGGAGGACGAGGATGAAGAAGACGTGGTGACGCCGACGCAGAGCCCGGTACTTACGCCGACGTCTGGTGCGATCGAGCCCGATGCTTTCACTAAGGTGACTACCCCGCATGTATGTATCGGTGGAATCATATTATATCACATTTTGCTTCATGCACCCTTCTTCTAAAAAGCCCTGAAAGCAGAACAAATTAAAAATAGCAAAACAATTTAAAATTGCAAAAAAAAAGTCACACTAGTAACCAAATAAATTAAATGTTAGAAGTACCTGGCTTTATTAGTCGTTATGGAAGGATACGATTCCAAGCACTACATCAGAAAGAACAAAATGAACCAATAATTTATAATCATAATCAAAGCAAGAGCAATAAGACTTTCTTTGATTGGCTGGCAACTTCCTTTCTGAACAGCCACATCTTATTTCAAAGTTGATGTAGAAACGGCCTTATTCTGAAAAAAAGCTGAGCAAATTTCCTGTGTATCTTTTTTCCAAATAATGAGTGACTCTTTTGCCCTCCTATCCTTTCTTCTTTGAAGATCTGTTTCAATATTACAAGGTTTCTAAATAACCTTTTTGTCAAATAAACAATTGGAAAAAACAAAAAAAACATTAACTGTAGTGGCTCAAAGCCAGTTTTCGTGTCGTCCCCCCCCCCCCCCCCCCCCCCCCCCAAAAAAAAAATTTAAACAATGTAATTTAAAACATTTGAATACATGGCTCCCATATCAGTCATGTGAACTTTGACATATATATATACTGTATGTGTGAATTTTGTTTTTGTATTAATCACATAGCTCACTTTTGGAAGGCAAAGGCAAAATTCAATGGGCCCAATACTACTTTTATACCTGCCTTTTAGGCCCTATCATATCTTTCCGTTCTCAACACCCGAACCAAACCACTCCTATTTGCCATACACCTTTATTCACCATCCCTCACCCACACCCATCTATTCATCACCTGCACCCATTCATCCAAAAACAGAGTCAATAATTTGGTCACTATTTGTTGTATTGTTTCTTGTGTAAAGTACATTATGATAATGCATTCCATCCAGCCATGATCGTTTTAAATATGCAAGTCCCTTCCATTTCTGTATTCTGTACTCTTATCAAGTTTCTTTGAAATCAGTGAGCCCCTTTCACTTCTGTACTCTGTCCAGCATTCTTTAAATCAGTGAGCCGCTTATATTTCAATTCTGTTTTCCTTCTAGCTACATTCACATCCATGAGCCCCTTCCATTTGTGTGCTTCGTCCAACTTCTTTTAAATCAGTGATCCCCTTACACTTCTGTACTCCATCCAGCATGCTTTAAATCAGTGAGCCCCTTCAATTTATGTACTTTTATCTACACGTTTAGCACTATATTTGTGCAGGCCTTCTTTACATATAACTTGTACATTGTGTGTTTTCTAGTTGTATTAGTATTGTTGTTGTTTTTAATGGTGATGTAATGTACATGTATGTAGTTGTAGTTTTAGTATTATTATTAGTAAAAGAACTGTCATTATATTCTCATCGAATGTTTTTGTTTACACATGAATTCAAAATGTTCAAATCATTTAAACGTTGCTCATTAGTTTCATAATGTTCATTAGTTACCATTGCTTTTATACAGGTGTAGTATTTATTGCTCATTTTTTGTATGCGTGTCGTAGGACGATGAGCTCATTTTTTACGAGATACAAAATCCAGACTTTTTCCAGGTATTGTACTTTTATATCTCTTCAACATGTATGCCTATTACACGGAAAGCTGCCATATTCATTTGCACGTGACTGGCTTTCAATACTAACTAAAGAAATCATAATTTTCTCCAATTATATTATATTTTTATCAGAAATAGAACAAACTATTTATTTTGAAATGAATGAACAATCTTACTAACTTGCTTTAATGAAAAGAATATTTATCTTGAAAGTAAGATTATGTCACATTTAAACCTATATTTTGTGAATGATTTTGAAAATATATACTTCTAAAAAACTACAATATACTTGACTTCTTCCATTACTCAGAAATAGTAAAAAACATTACAACCTTAAATACATAATAAACGACTGTAAGTAGTCATATATTCTAATAATCTAATTGTGTATATATTCAAGTCAGTTACCTGTATTTTAAACTAATCATAGCATAAAAAATAAAATAAAACTAAAAGTATAATATTAATGATGTGTTTATCTTAATAGTGAGTTATTTTTCATAATTTTAAAATAGCTGTATGATATATAGTGTGCCCTATTTATAAAAAGAGAATGAATAATTAAGGGGTTTCAGGGACGAGCACCGTCTAGGGTTTTCTATAGCTCAGTCGGAAGAGCACCGGTCTAGCAATCCGGAGGTCTCGGGTTCGAATCCCGTTGGAATCCCATTTTCTTTGCTTTCTTTTAATCACAAAAAGAGAATGAATTACAAATGAAGACAGAGATACAATCGATTGTAAGTTACAATTAGTCAGAAAAAAGTCAGAAAATTTGCCCATTTTTAACCAATCAAGATTTGCGCATTTAGTCACATGATCTGACTTACAATTGATCGCAACTTTACAATGGATTGTAAGTTTTTCTGCAACGGGGCCCAGATATGTTAAATAACTGTATTGAAGGATCAGTGGGTCAAGCCACCAACTAGGGTCCTCAGTCAGTCAGAGCACCGGTCTAGCAATCTGGATGTCTCTGATTAAAGGGACTTAGTAACATTGTCCAAATCCTCAAAATAAAATTTTCGTTCTAGCGGTTCCCTCATAACTTGTTGTATTCGTATTAACAATAAAATCATGGGACCGGTTTCGTTTTTTCAAATTTCCCTTTCGTTACAAAGATATGTACGATTGAAGTATTCAGATAAGAAAAACTCCGGGCGAGTTTTTCATCCCTGTACAAAGTGAATGCAGTGAGTTAGTGAATATCACCCAATATCACCCAATATCACTTTGCATTTTCGCTCATTACTTGGCCATGCAATGTCCATTTGACTTGAAATTTTCACACAATACCCTGTGGACATATGAGATAACAACACTATACATTGCATCAACCCTTCATCACTTTTTGCACATGTCAACAAAGTTACTAGATCCCTTTAAGATCCTGCCAAAGTCTATATCTTTGCATTTTTTTTTTTTTAGAAAGAATAAGAAAATGTAGCGATACATCACATATTCATGTACTAATGCATGTTTTGGTTTCACCATTTCTATTGCAGTACATGATTTTGATACCAGTTTGAATCACAAAATATTGCATATGATTGTATAGGTACAAATTAATATAGGAATATTTGTTGTCAGTTCGGCTTAAAAACAACTACGTTAGGTACATTTCTGCATCTCTATCTATAGATATGAAATGTAATTAGCAAGATTAATGAAACAATGTCTACTTTCAAGTTGCTGTATTTGATACTGACTTTGTGCCTTTTATTTTATAGATACACAGAGCGTGATTTTAGAGTGTGTGTGAAATTATTTTTTATAGTAATTTTACATTTGAAATCGCAATAGACCAATTTGCTAACATACACATACATGTATATCAAATTGACAATGGTTGTTGTTGGCAACCTGAGAGCTTGCCAGAGGTTTGCCTGGCGCAGCAACAGTTAAGCAACGTACTGTATATACAGTAGTAGATATATTCCAAGTACAGGCAAACCTGTGTACAGTGACCACCTAAGGGAAACAAAAAAAAAGTGGCCACTGTACACAGGTGGCCCCTAGATAGACAGGTTCCATTTTTATTGTGTGTCTATATTACTTGTGGTGACCACTACAGGCAGGTTGGCTGCTATAGACAGGTGGCCATCAAGACAAGCTTGACTGTATTTATGTTGCATCTATTATGATCAATTAATAGCTTGTTTACAGATCACCAAAAGAGGAACCCGCATAAATTTGAATTTGTTACTTAAATTGTTAGTTGAATTTATTGGTCTATTTGAAGTGAAAGTAGTGCGTAGTAAAATTATTGCAGTGAGAAAAGACGAGCAATTTTCTCTAGTGTTGTGTTATATTGCTCTATAGTCTGGTTTACTGTGTTCATTTCAAATTACATTTTAATTGCTCTGAACTTGGATTTTCAAATGATTTTCCATTATCTCATGTGCATGCAATTTTGGCCCATGATTATTCTTCTTTGGTCATTTGTTCGCCTGAAGAAGAATCTGCCAGATTCGATAGCTCGTGGCTTCATTGATTTACATTATTCTTTTTTCTTTCAGCATCTACATCTAAACATATTATACTTTCAAAGATGAGAATGAAAATTTCAAAGTTATATCTCAACTTAATCCAAACGATTTCTCAACTTAAAGTTGCCTTTTCACTCTTTTTTACAAAGAAATGCAGAAACTTCAAGCATTGAGTGCATGAAATTTAACCCATATTTATGAATGCATATCTCTTATCATTTAAAATGCAAGAATGAAGCATCCAGTATAAGCTACAATTTATCTGGTTCAATTTCAAAATGTTTGGAGAAATTTAAATCTTGAAAAGTTACAAAGTTTTGTCTAGAAGTCTATGGCAAATTGCAGCTCTTTTATTTTGGCATTTCTAGGTCTAAATATGCTGGTAGAGGGCAATTTTTTTTCTTCAGGAGCTATTTTTAAAGCTTGCCTACATTGTTAAAAGCCGTCTCTGTCTGTGAAAATCGGCATGTACCCTTTTATGATATTTGGGGGCTCTTTTTTGTGTGCATTTTTAGGGCTAAATTTGTTGAGCTCTTTTAATGAAATTCAGGGGCTCTTTTTGGGACATTTCTAGAGCTAAATGCCGCTGAGCTCTTTCTAGGTCTCAATCAGGCCTAAGATCCTTCATGATATTCAGGGGCTCTTAATTGGCGTTCTAGGGCTTTATCCTTTTCATTGCTATCAACTAATATTCTCCTCATTGCATGAATGTATAAACATAGGAACTGGAGAGGCAGAAGGCGATGTACGATGAGAAGAAGCGACAAGCGAGAGAGGAACGACTGAGGATGGAAACGGAGGAGCAACAGAGGAAGAGCAACGGCAACGGCAACCACGCGCAGCCACCGAACAATACGAACGGTATAAACTCGCGGGACGAGTCTGGAGCGAGGAGACTAAGCGGAGACAGGGATGTGTCTGGAGCGAGGAGACTAAGCGGAGACAGGGATGTGTCTGGAGCTAGGAGACTAAGCAGTGACGTGCCACCTAGCGTTAGAAGGACAACAAATGGGGACAGAGACGGGTCTGGAGTAAGGAGACTAAGCGGGGAGAGTGCCAGTAGGCTACAAAAGCCTGCGGCCATTAGCGCTAACAGCGTTGCCAGCAAACTGCATACTGTAACCAACGGTTCCTCGGGAGCTACCACTAATGGGACGAGGTAGGTTCCCTTTTGCTCGCTTGCTATTTATTTGAGGGATTGATTGTGTTTTTTTATTTCAAATATTTGTTTTAGTTTGCTATTACGATTGAAACTATTGCAATGCATGCATTAGTATGAATTAAAACTACATGTAATCACATTTACTAATGTTTTTAGGGGACTGATGAAATATTTGTTCAGTTCTTAATCACAATTCAAACTATATTGCGAAGCATGTATTATCAGAATTTTTTGTTTTTAGCTAAAAACATTTACTTAGGTTTCCTTATCTAATATTGTTGTTTGATGCATCTTGCCAAATATGACAAGTATTGTATGTTTAGAATGAAATAGAGATGCTTCAAACCATCACCTATTCAGGCGATATGATTTTGTATTGCTAATTTTGTTTTATATAAACATTTTTTTTTAGCTACCTCATCAGAATGAAGGATGTTACATTATTTACTTGAATTGCATAATTACTATAAATAAATATGATAAATTTAGGTATATACATGTATGTATACATGATTCCAGAAATGAATCACTTTAATAATTGGAGGGTTGGTTAATTTTTGTTTGGATCATGCCTGCATTTTGCTGCACCGTTTGACAATTGATGCAATGTATGTTTTTTTTTTTTTTTTTTGTGCATGACTTGGCTTTGCCGCTGCATTTTTCATCACCATCATCATCATCACTATCATTATCACTATCTATCTACCATCCATCATTATTGCGGCCCAGTAGAAGAGCCCTGTCAACTTCAGCCTCAACATCCAACAGTATCGGAAGGCCTAGATCGTTATACATGTAAGTAAACAAATAAAAATAAAATAGATGATCCCGTTGGAATCCCATTTTCTTTGCCTTCTTTTAATCACAATATATTTCTGGTCAGTTTCTCTATATGTTTGAATTAAAAATAAAATAGGACGAAAGACAAATTGGAGACCCAACAGCTGAAATTATATATATTTTTTTTATTGGAATGTCATTTTTTGGTGTAAATGTGGCATTCAGTTTAAAAAAAGAAAGAAATTTAGAATAATTTAAGGTGCATTATTTTTCATGCTCTTTCGTTGGTTGTAAAGCTTAACAAGCCATACACACACACACACACACACACACACACTCGCGTGCTTGTAATATGTGCAAACCGAGGACGTCAAATTTAACTGCCCAAACAAGGACGTGTGTGTGTGGTATTTTACATGCAAAGTGGGGACACACAAAGTTTAAACCGGGGACTCCCTATTGGTATTGTGTGACAGTTAACAGGCAACCTGGGACGTATTTTGGTGCACATTAAAGCCAAATACTCGTTTTGGGAAAATTATTGAAAATAACTTTATTGGCCAAACTAATTAGCATGCAACGCACAAGGGTGCTTATCAACATACAACTGTCGGCGATATCGATTTACAGAAAATCAGTTTTATAATTTTCCAAATATATCAATTAGTAGGCGGTTTCCAGGCAAAAATTATATAATCCCGTTTTAGTACAAATATATCCTTTCACATGATTGGTAATAAGAGCGTACATTTCATTTTTTGTGTGTGGGGCGTTTCCAACTACTGGCATTTGCCTTTAATACGTCCCCGTTCTCAATATAGCCCTATATGCAAGTGCATGTAATTTGCACCTTTTGCACTATGTCCCCGGTTTCCGATACGTCCCCGGTTTGAATGTACGGTGTGATACTTGCATCCCCGTTTGGGAGGGATTACAAACGCTAACCCACACGTACACACATACAACACACACTCACACACTCAAATCAATAGACGAACACCTACATATATACACATGCACACGCTCACACAAAAACCTACATCTGTCTATCACCCATGGTATATATGTATTTGAATATGACACTGTATTGCGAGGTGAGGTCCGGGTGTTATCACAGACAGTGAGATTGTTAATGTTGCTCTGTTAGACTCATTAGTGTGATAGCTTGTTGATGTACAGCATACCAAAGTAGGTCACCAATTTGTGAAAGGTTGTGAACTTCGGGGAACCGTCTTGCATTTTCCCAGATATTGTTTTGTTTATACATGTGCTGTCATGAACCAGTTTCTTATTAAATGAAATATAATTAAAATAATAATATGTAATTTACACACATCAATATTAAACACCTTGATGTAAACTAAATATAAAATATCCACCTCATCAGCAATAATATATGGGGGAGGGGCAGCCATCTGATTTTGCAGATAACGGCCCCATTTTATGTAGCACGCCCATATAGCACTATTTGATATTCATATTAATGCACACTGGAAGAAACTGAGCAAGAAAACAAACAAGTTTAATAGTATTATGCATAAATGAAAAGCAAAGAAAATGGGACTTTTCCGGGATTCGAACCTGAGACATTTGAATTGCTAGACCGGTGCTCTACCAACTGAGCTAGAAAGGTCCTGCGATGGTTGTTCATCCCTGAGCATTGAAACGGGTTTCAGGGACAAACAACCATCACAAGGGCATTCTAGCTCAGTTGGTAGAGCACAGGTCAAGCAATCCGAAGGTCTCTTGTTCAAATCAGGGTGGATATATTAAACTTCTCCGGGACTCAAACCCGAGACATTTGAATTGCTAGACCGGTGCTTTACCAACTGAGCTAGAAAGGTCCTGTGATGGTTGTTCATCCCTGAGCATTGAAACAGGTTTCAGGGACAAACAACCATCACAAGGGCATTCTAGCTCAGTTGGTAGAGCATCAGTCGAGCAATCCCAAGGTCTCTAGTTCAAATCAGGAGGGAAGCCCTTTTTTCTTTGCTCATTTCTCATTTATATTCTGTAGCCCATTTCATAAAACACTTGCAATTGTTGTAAAGTGTCCGTCCAACTATTGTAACTACCATGGCAACAACTGTTATGCTCCATGCTGATCGGCTGATGACCAAATAGTTACAATAATTGAACACTTACAAACAATTGCAAGTGTTTTATGAAATGTGCTACAGATCAGTTTCCCTATGTTTGAAATAATAGTACAGTGGAGCCTCGTTACAAAGAGGTCGGATGTAACAAAACCCTCTTATAACCCATCAGTGCCTAAGGCCCACATATTTGTGGTTTGGTAGTCCTACACTTAAATAAGAAGAAGACTAGTTATGTTAAGTGTACAGGAAGAAAGAGCATAAATCCCTCTATTTTTAGAGCCCTATTTTGTTACTCTACCTACTTTAGTTATTTTTTAATGATTTTTATTATTGCGTAAATCACTATAATTTAGAAAAAAATCCTTAAATTGGCAACACATTGTGATATTTTTCAAACAGATATTGGCATTCAAATTGGCAACTTTGCGCCAAAGTCACTTCATATTTGTCTTAAATGGTCATTACTTTAATATTTACCTATTTTTATGTCATTGATCGGTCAAGAAAATTTAGCAGTTGCCAATTTGTAGAGGAAAACAATGATCAATTTTGCCTTAAAATAGCTCTCGTCCTTGATGGGATAACAAGGTCATTTTGCTGGTCCCAGCTCTTTAAATTGCTCTTTTTTTTTTTTACCCTGGTATAATGAGAAACCTGATATAACAAGGTAATTTTCATGGTTTCCAAGGACCTCGTTATAACGAGGTTCCACTATATTATGCATGAGACATGTGCACGGTGTTGAGAATGTCTTGCTCTTCTTTCCTCCACCAGCGATAAGAAGGTAACGAGACGGGCCACGGTGGGGTCGGCAGACGACAGCAGCGTGGCAGATAAATATAGGTGAAAGGGGACTATGTTTAATAAACAAGATCATTACTAATTATTTGTTGGACAAAATATGTTATCAGGAGTTTTTGTATCATGGATTTATATTTGTGGAGTTATTTATGTAATGTGTGCAATTCATGATATATTCATTTGCATCAGTATGTAGTATTTGCAGTGATCTATTTTTCTATAAATAATGCAGTGATTAGTTTTTTTAAAGCACTGATCATTTCATAATGTTCAGAATCTCTCTTTTTTATTGCAATTGAAATTTCCATTTTTGTTATAAATAAATTTAATAACATATTTAAGTGTTCCCAATGTCAAAAAGCCACATAAATTTGATTTTTAAACTGATTTTAGTAATTAAAAATAAATAATTGTCGAAAAACAAAATTTGAAAGAAAATTTTTCTTCACAATCACCAGTGAGAAAGCCCCCTACAAATTTGCCTGAACACCGTCTGCATACACAAAAAGAGGGTGACATTATTGCAGGCAGACATTTGTATTTATCTTTATCTGGTTGCAATGACGTTATTTGGCCACGCCTTTAAGGGAAGGGGCTTAGCAAATCACGGAAGACTTGTAAACTTGTGGAAGCATGTTGTTTGCGCAACCACTTAGATGTAATTATGATAATAGTGTCTACTCATATTGTTCATGTTCCATCTTTTGAAACATCATTATTATTACCAAAGCATAACTTTACTGTACCTTTACATAACTATTTTCCGTTCTTTTTCTTGAGCAGTAACTCGAATCACTCGATCCCCAATGGAAGAATATCGAGGACGCCCGACGCAGCAGGGAATGGCGCCCCCGTCAGTGGCCAGCAGGTATCGCCTGAGCGGCACAAGGCGCAGGTCATGAGGCGGGCGGAGATCGAGGAGAAGAATCGCACGAAGCAGACGCAGCGCGACGCAGTGTTAAACTACTACAAGGTAGGATTACGTCACCTCATACAGACATTGCCATACTATTGTGTGTAGCAGGATATGCATGGATAGTGCAAGGGTGGCAGGTATCCGATAGCTGCCAACACATGCATTATCTATGTACTCTGTGCTCCAAGGGAATTGTGTGTATGGCGTGTTTATGGTCATACCCAAGTATGATCATTTACATTGTAGATGTGGGAGACGTCAAAGTTTCAGTTCAAATTCAGTTTATTTCATATCTCTTTAATAGAAATACAGAGTATGTATTGTCTGCACAAAATATATTTATAAACATCTTGCTTTTGGTTCTTACAGAATGTACATTGCATGCACTTTTATTTCTCTTGGTCATTAATTAAAACAAATATTGTTATTGTCTGGTAGTACAGACGAGAGCATCACCATAACGTGTATATAAACATCTTTTGGTATCTTTATACATACATGTACATGCACTTTTATTTATCTTGGGTCATTAATTTCTTGTTTTTTATTGTTCCGGTTCTTACAGACGAGAGCATCACCGTCACAGTCCCCGACCAACAAGAGGGACGAGAATGGGTCCAATAATTCCAGGAACACCCCTTCGCCAAGCAGTGCTCCAGCCTTTGGCAGTATAAAACCAAGATCAGGTGAGTGGGATGCAGAGAAATACAACGTGTAAAGCCCTCCGCACACATAGCCAACTTGACCCGATCCGACTGATTTTCAGTCAGGCTAGAGTCGGTTTTGCTCAGTCGTAGCCGATTCAACACGTTGAATCTGTCTCGAATGATCTCCGACTGTCTCTTGACCGGCAAAACAGGAGTCCTGAGGCAACGTATACTGAGCTGAACCGACTGAAAACCAGTCGGATCGGGTCGAGTTGGCTTTGTGTGCGGAGGGCTTTAAAGATACTGTCCCCCTTTTACAGGTATCTTTAAATTAAGTAAATTTGTTTTTGATTTGTTTAGATTTTGCTTTAGGATTTTGTACTTCTAGATGCCAAACATTTTACACTGCTTATCACTAACAAGTAGGAATATATATCACCCTTATAATATTGATATGCCATTTTGATTAATTTGTGTTTATTTGATATTTCATCTTTGTTTCATTCATCAGCGTTCAGTATAGGTGGTGGAAAGCCGACGGGCGATAATATACAAGCAAGCTTTACGGCTAAGAGGGAACGAACCAAATGGGCCGAGGAGTTGGAGAGAATAGAACAGCTACGAAAGGTGAGATAAATTTACAAATGCATAATATGCTTAAAGTGATAGTATAGTTCTGGTCAAACTTAATATTAATAACTTAAACTAGTATGTTATCATTAAAAAACTAATTAGGTATTATTTAATCATGTTTGATTGTTAGATAAAATATTAACAGCTAAGTTAGAACTTAGAAGCCTATAATTTGTTAAAATCATATGCCTTTTCAAATATTACACTTTATTCTTTCATTACCTAACTTAATAATTTAATTCTTAAAGCACCCTCTAAACCAAAACTATACCATCCCTTCAAGTCATTATTAATATTTAGAATTTCTTTTTCAAATTTGGAGAAATAGTTATTAATTCACTCTGTACCTGTGTTTAATATCTCTGATTAGAACATGATGTAGATGTACTGTATGTGTTCATATAGATATCTTTCTGTATCTTCGTCTTGATAGCAAAGTAGTATGGTACCAAAATAGTCATGATGAATTTGCTTTATAGGCTCTAATGCCTGGTGTCTACTTATTATAACTCAATATATAAAAAGAATGAGAATAAAAAAACAACCATTTATTTATCAAATTGTTACAATTCTATCGCACTGCTCTTCTTTCGTGTGCACAGCCGTGGATGAATTCCATTCACACTACCAGTGATTACAATAGTGTAGTGGATATGCAAAAGGTTTAGTTTGCAGCTTTATTCATTTATGTGATCAAATTTTCTATCGCACTGCTCATCTGTAGTGCGCACAGCCGTGGATGAATTCCATTCACACTATCAGTGATTACAATAGTGTAGTGGAAATGCAAAAGGTAAGCGAGATGTGTATGTCGTCAGTCCCAAAATCTTTCCGCTGGCTTGAAAATCAAATGTGTGTGTATTTGTAGTCAGATTTCTAGATTCAACATGTCGTCTTGTTTATGTTGGTGCAGTGTTCTGCATGTTCTACTGGCATCCCTTTTCCCCCCTTTCCTTCTTCCCATTATGAATATAATTGCAAACTTTCAACAAAATAATGTTTTCCTTCAGTTGTTTTGGTGACATCGTGAGACTTTGCAGTTTTGAAATTTATTTTTCTTTCTTGGGAGTGTTGCATAAAGAGTTGCGATTAATCGCAAAGTTGCGATTGATTTCAAGTCAGAAAATATACGCATTTGAGACACTTAGCGCATTTTCTGACTTGCGATTAATCGCAACTCTTTATGCAACACCCCCAAGGTCTTGGTATTCTGCATGTTTTTCCTGTGAGTGTACATGTTCTTGCAGAAGTTGTAGTGCCGATTATTTTGTGTTTGTGTTTTTACGATGATTAGAAAGAAGTTAAATAGCTAAATATGTATTTCCTACCAAAGCTAAATTTGTTGTGGGCAATTTCACACTGTTTTTGTTGTTGTTTACTTTTAAAACTCCAGTTAAAACTGCTATGGGGTTATTTTAGGTAGAATAATCTACCTAGTAGTAAGTGAATGTTTTTGGTACTTTTAAACACTTCAGTTTTTCCATGGGTCTAATTTTTTCATCTACTTGTATCATTTCCCTTTTTTTCCATTCAAACAAAGGAAACTGACCAGAAATATTTTTCAATAAATGAAAATAAGCAAAGAAAAATGGGTTTCGCCGGGAATTGAACCCAAGACCTCCGGATTGCTAGACCCATCAGTGCTCACCCATCGAGCCACCGCTTCGTGAATTCCTCTTATCCAAAGATAGGATAATAAATAATAATAGGTCTGATTTATGTAGCTGAGTTCTTGGATTAGATTCCCGGCATAGCCTTTTTTTTCTTTGCTAATTTTCATTTATTTCCCTTTTTATGCATTTTTCAAAAAGGTGGAATATGGTATGATGTGCAGTGTTAATGTCAGTACCAGATAACAAACAACACATATTCTCAAAAGTTTGGATGATGTGATCAAAATGAAATGCCTGCTCTCAATTTGTTTCCCCATGTTCAGTTGTGTATTTGTGCAGTTTAATTTTATTTTATCATACCCCTCTGTTGCAAGTTGTATTTCAGAAAATATATATTTTCTCGATGGATATGTTACTATAAGCAGTTGTTATGCATGTTATGTATGATGGACTATAATAGTTGATAGTCAATAATTGATAGTCTGTTCTATAGGTCAGGTGGAGGTCGATGGGGTTTTAAAGGGATAGTACTGTCTGGTCAAAATGAATTTTAGTATAAACTAAAACTTGTAAGTTATCATTAAAAGGTAATAATTATAATTCAATTATGCTTCAAGCGTAGGCAAACATATCAACGGCTCGCTTAGAAAGCTGTTTTAATTTATAAAATGTGTAGGTTTTATAAATATTTTCTTAAATAAAATTTGATCCCTTACATTTATTCCAGTCGGATATATATTGGGATATTTCAGCTGTTTCGAGTTGGACTTTTGGTATTCAGCTGGAGCTGGAAGATTGCCTTCCTCATGGCAACTGCTAGGTCATAATTTCATCCTTATTTGGTCTCACGGTTTGTTTCTTTCGCAGAGTATCGAGTCTCGCCTAAAAGTGTCCTTACCCGAAGATCTAGCGGAAGCGCTGATGGACGGCGTGGTCTTGTGTCATATCGCCAACAACCTCAAACGCAACGCCATCTCAAGTATCCATGTACCCTCCCCTGCAGTGGTAAGATATGGTGACAAATGATGGTGACGAGGATGCCGATGATGATGGTTACGATGATGATGATGATGGTGATGATGATGATGACGACGGTGACGATGATGGTGATGATGATGACGATGATGGTGGTGGTGACGATGATGATCATCATGACGAAGACCAAGATGGTGATGATGATAATGATAATGATGATGACGATGATGATGGTGATCATGACGAAGAACAAGATGGTGGTGGTGATAGTGATGGTGATGGTGACATCGACATCGACAACATCAACGATGTCACTAACGATCTTTCATTTTTGATTATTATAACTCGCACCAACTTTGTTGTTTATCTAGTATGATGTTAAAGCCTAATTTGCAAGTCTTAATTGATGGTTGTTTCTGTTGTTCGGAGTATAGCTCATACCAACTCTGTTATTTATCTGGGATGATATCACAGCCAAAGTTTTGTGTTTTTAGTCTCAATATTATTCCATATTCTAGCCAAAGTTAACTGTATTCATTTCAAATCTTTAATATTCCAGCCTAAATTAACCCAAGCCAAGTGCAGAAGAAACGTTGACAACTTCCTGAAGATATGTACATCCGCCGGTGTGCCGCAAGTAAGTCAAATAATTACACACTCCTTCCTAACCCCCTAAGTGCCATGGTGGACTCGCATCACACTAATCATAGAATATATGCTGTATTGTTCCTACACATTTAATGCCTACAAAAAGGCGAGTGGTTAATGAATTGTATACTAGGCATTTGCCTGTTCAATGAAGATGAATGGGAGATTATTCTGTTCATGTAACCTTGTCTAAAAAATGGGTCAAGTGGATTCTTGCAATGTACTTTGGCAATCAGGAGGTTTAAAAGAAATTTTGTATTATGACATTACCTCAATTTCTTGATAGTTTTTTTGGACAAGTAGTATTTGATATGTTTTATTAGAAAAATAAACTAGTGTCAGAAATGTGTGGTTTAATATTCCTTATGTATTGTTGATTTATCTTTTCCCTTTTCTGTCTATTTGTGTGTGTCTGCTACATTCTGCATTATTTGCTCTTTCGCTGTTAGAACTATATTCCATTTTCTGTTCTATGGAGCTGATTATTTCCTTGCCTGCCTCAATCCTAAATCAACAATTAATCACCTCAACTTTTCATTCAAGATAGTAAGCAAATAATTACCGTTGGTAAAGGCGATGGCACAATCTATCACTTCCGAGGCAATCTGGATGTAGCGTATACATTCAGATCGCCGAGGAAGTGATTAGTTAGGCGGCTAAGGGTAACAATTGTGCACTTTTTGAAAGAAACATGAAAGTCCTACCATATAATCTTCATTATATGTGAATTATTTTCCCTCGTGGAAGTTTGCTCAATTTGACCCCAAGTGACCTTTAGAGGTCATGACCTTGTTATCGCCCTATTTTGCCGCTTTGAGGCATCATTCTTAACGCTTCTCCTATATTTCGTTTTAAATATGATTGTAGCAGTTAGCCTCGCATCCGTGGGGTGACAATGATCTGATTTAAAGATGTTGGGGTCATGGGGTTAAAGGTTATGGAGCTCATTATCTATGCACAATCAATGAAATTGAAGTAAGTTAATAGTCCTGTATACGGACCTATACTTGTGTATTAGACCTGGAGACGTTCTTTAGTCTAACGTTTTTTATTGATTCATATTCTAGAAGGTTTAAGAAGAAATTTTAGCTTTGTTCCCACCTTTTAAAGTTAATTAGCTAATTTGCATATTTGTGTAATAAGGTCAGGGGTCATTTTCTATCTAGGAATAGTAGAATATTGATAAAAACAAGTATTCTAGGGTATTTTGGGGCAAGGATTCCATTTCTGGTGCTCGTTTGTAAGTGCCATATGGGAAACATCCCAAAATCCAAGATGGCTGCCTCTAATTTGCATATTTATGAATATTATTGATTTTCAGTGGCTACAGCCCCTTATAAGCAATAATTCCAGATTATTATTTGTCAGTTATGTTATAAGTATGTATTTGAGATATCAAAGATTAGTTGCCATCATGGCAACCTCTAGCAATGCATATTATTTGCATAATTAGTTATTTTATATAATTTGCATATTCCCCCAAATCGAGTATATTGGGAACCCGGACAGTAAAAATGACAAGTAATACCACTTTTCCAAGGTTTTCGGGGGCAACAGATCCATTTTTGATACTTACTTCCCTGTTTAACCATGGCAACCATCTCAAATCCAAGATGGCTGCTCCCCAAATTACACATGTTATGATACACGACTATATTATGTCGGTTATATTAGATCGATATTATAATGTTTGGATTTTTAATTATTGGAATAAGCAACTAGAATACTTGAATCATGATGTAGTTATTTGCTTACAGTAAACAAATCATACTTTTATAAAATAAATGACATTAAAGTGGCAAATAGCATTTTTCCTTTAAAATTGCGAAGGCGGCCCTCTTGGATTTATGTGGGTTGCCAAGATGATACGTCAAACTATGTATCATGGATGGATTTGTTGCCCCCTTAAACCTTGGAAAAGTGGTATTCCTTGTCATTTTTAATTCCTGGGTTCCCAATATACTCGATTTAGGGGAATATGCAAATTAGGTAAAATACCTAATTATGCTAATTGTATGCATTGCTAGAGGTTGCCGAGGTGGAAACCAAGCTAAATTATCTTTAACACGCATTTAGAACATAATTGAGGAAAATCGTTTGTAATTATCATTTATAAGAGGCTGTAGCCACAGAAAATCATTAATATTCATAAATATGCAAATTAGGGGCAGCCATCTTGGATTTCAGGGTGTTGCCCATATGGCACTTACAAACGAGCACCAGAAATGGAATTCTTGCCCCAAAATACCCTAGAATACTTGTTTGTTATCAATGTTGTACAATTCCTAGCTAGAAAATGACCCATGACATTATTTCACAAATATGCAAATTAGCTAATTTAGTTTATAATGCTTTAAAAAGAGTTGCCCAATGTTGCCATGGTGGCAACAAAGCTAACATATTTTCTTAACCCTTCTAGAATATGAATCAATAAAAACATGTTGGACTAAAGGAAGATAAGTAAACTTTAGACACATGTGAAAAGTGAAGGGGGGGGGGGGTCCCACTCCTTTTCATTAACCCCATATAATTACCCCATAAAATAATCATATATTATATAATAATGGACAATATGATTTTCAGGTCACTTTTAACCCATTAACATATTAAGGAAAGAATCAAGTCATGTTAGATACCCATACAATGGTGTAATAACGCACTTTGCACCCCCTTTCTTTCAAGACCCTGTCCCACCCCTCATGGTCATAATTAGCAAACTTCCACGGGGGAAATTAAACGTTCTGATAATATGAACTATTTGTGAAAAATTCACATTTCTTTCATTTTGTGCACAATTGTTATGATTCCAGGCCCTTAGCTGCCTAACTAGATAGTTTGCCATCGCCTGAAACCAAAAGGTGATTATTTGCTTTATATTCCTCATCGGACTTCTTCTACTTCTAGATCTAGTACTAGTCTACTGTTACTGTGTTACTAGGTTTAATCTACTTACCAATATGTTAATCCATATCGAGATCCCTAACCAACCCCCTTCAACATTTGTATATCCATTTGGATGCACAGAAAACAACTCGCTAAAAACCACCCTAAAAAGAAACTGCCTTGGACCGAGACTACTCCCCTATATATACCCGGCGCTGGGCCATAATTGTCCTCTTTCATTTGCGACGCCTTAGAGACAGTCACGCTGAAAATCGCGCTCTTACATTTGATTCTAAGAATTTTCGTAGCAGTCTACAACTAAAGTAAGACCGTTCCTTTTCTATCTATCAGTGTAGCGCAATAACCCTATTTGATTTGTAAGTCCTTGGACCTTGTCAGAAGCGATATTGAGACCATTTTCGGAGCTTTCTGTTTTTCTGGCGCTCCGTTGGTGGTTAAGAAAATGACGCATGCGTGAATTTTCGGACGGCTCGCGGTGGGAGTGTTCCCCCGTAGTTACGGGCGAGATTCGGTCCGAGTTTTCACTCTCATTTAAATTTTTTCTCGGGGCTTTATACCTCGGGTCATGTATAAGATTGAATTTTATTGGGCTTGCTCGGCCCCCTCGTTTGGGGGGGTCTTGCGTCTTGGCTCGTGTATAATGTTGCTTCCTCTCTTTCCATGGCCGTCAATCATTTCGGAGACGTGCTCGATTCATGAATGATGTTGAAAGTTTTTATTTTTTATTTTTGATGTCATGTTCGTATTCTTGTATGCCCGCCATTTTGTTTTTATGACTTTGTTGTGGTGTGTGTTGGCTCGACCTCGGGGTCGTGGCTTGTCCTTTTTGGCCTTTGTTTTGTTGAGGGGGGGTGGTGCCTCGTCGGGGTCACCATGGGTTGACACATGTGTTGGGGAGAGGTGGTGTCGGGGTTCTTGGCCCCTCCACCCCCTTCCCCTCCCCCCTCCCCCCCCCCCCACCCCCACACTTTAAAAAAAAAAAAAAAAAAGTGCGGGGGTGCCCACGAAGGGAAAAAAAAAAAAAATAATAATAATTTTTTGTTAAAAAAAAAAAAAAAAAAAAAATTGAGTGCTTATGGGGGGGGGGATGCTAACCTCCCTTTTTTCCTTTGGTTTTTTTTTTTTTTCTTTACTTTGTTCCTTTGTGCATCTAGGTATGACATCGGATGATGGTTGGGTGGACGTCTTGTCGGCCTCGTCCGGCGAGGGTCACGAGACGGGGAGTTTGAGGCCGGGTTCCCTTCCCCCGGGTCGTTCAATGTCGGTTCCGGGGGAACCAAATTTAGAATCCCGTTCTACTAATTCGCGCCTCACGGGTGGGCGAAGCAGTAGCTGTGGCACCCAGGGGTATCCTTTGGCTAGAGGGTTAGTAGGGTCCCCTGAAGACGGTCCCCCTATCATCGTAGGGCCCGGGGATCGTGGCGTCAACCTGGGTGCCGTCCCTGGTTGTAATTCGCCTATGATGTCCGGCTTTGGCCACGGTGAGCAGTTCAAGACTCGGGCCATTTCTCACCGCACACGTAAGTCCTCTCGCAAGCCGGGTAAGTCCGCTCTTTCCATAGCTTTTGACGGGCGCGGGACTCCGCGCCCGGTGCACTCGAAACGTCGCACCCAGCATGGACGAGTGACTTCTTCTCCCGGGATTCCTGGCCGAGGGAGGCCAGTCCCCACTAGACCAAGGGTAAGTTCCCCTAGTTTCGCGGCTGTTTCGACCGCTTCTCGTGTTACTTATAGCGCGGCCCCCCCGGGGGGGGCCCTTGCAGCAGCGTCTCATCCCCTCGGGTTGGGGGTGAGGCCCTTCTGTACCACGGGGGGTTCCGGGGCTTATTCATTCTTCTCCTTCCAGGGGTTGGATTAGGTTTTGGGGGTTGGGTGCCCCTTCCGTGGCCCCGTCTTCTTCGCTGGGGGCTCCGCCCCCGGTTCGTCAGGTGGCTGATGAGGTGAGGGCTGCCCTTCCCGTGCGGCTGGGGTGGGTGTGCCCTTTCTCCTGGTAACGAGGAGTTGATGCGGCTTTTCCAGGAATTTCTGGCGTCTCGTTCGGTCCCGTCCTCTTCGCTTCCCGTGGAGGCTGGCCCCTCCGTACCCATGGATGTACCGGATGGGGAGTCCTTTCCGTTAGAGTCGGAAGAGGAAGAGGAGGAGGTGGATTCTCCGCGTGCTCTCCAGGTCGGCCGCGCGGCAGAGGCGCTGATCAATTTCTTTTCTCCGGCGGTTACAGAGGCGGAGTCGGTTGTTCCTGTTCCCCAGCAGCGGATTTTCCAGTCGGCGTCCCCCCCGGATTCGTCGGGTATTCCGGTGACGGCGGATTTCCTCCGGGAACTGGAGGCGGTGGCGGAGTCCTCGAGACCGGTATCCGGGGCTGTCAAGCCGGCCGCCATTGTCCCTCCTCATCATGTGTCGGCTTTTGGTATTCGTCTGGAGGACCGTGACAGTTACTTCATGGTTCCTAAACATTCTCCTGCCCTCCTCGCTCTGGCTTCCTCGTTGAGCGGGTCCAGGGCGACGGGCCTGCAGTCTGCTTCCTTCCGGTCAGCCGATCGCACTTGGTCGAATGTGTCCCTGGCAGCCCGGATGGCTCTTCGTCTATCTGTATACTCTGTATCTCTGCAAGACATTTTGAACCGCGCAGACGCGCTGGAGATGTGCCCGGAGGACCGCGAGTCGACGTTCAACTTGATCCGGGCGGTGGAGGAGCTCCTTTTCGACCAGATAGCTCGGGTAGTGTTCCTGGCCTGCCGCCAGCGACGGGGTTTGGCCCTTGAGGCCCTGGGCTTAGGTCGCCTTATTCCCACGCCTGCCGTTGCGGCTATTCCCTTAACGGGTCCGTTTTTGTTTGCGGGAGAGTTGGACAACGCTCTCGATGCCGAGGTGAGCACGGCCAAGAGAGCCTCGGAGGTGGCCGGGCGTCTCCGCCCTTTCCGTAACCGGCCGTCTCGCCGGGAGGGCGCCCCTCCGGGGGCTTCTGGGTCTTTTCGTGGTTCCGGTCGGCGGCGTACGGCCCGCGACTCCAGAGCGCCTCGTGCTCCGGCCCGGGGCGAGGCAGTCGCAGGTGCGGCGAGCGGCGGTTTGGGCGGAGATCGACTCACTTCTGGCCAAGCGGGCCATTGTGGAGGTGGTCGACTCCCCTTCGTTGTGCCTCTCACCGGTGTTCCTGGTGCCCAAGCGGACAGGGGATTTCCGGTTAATCCTGAACTTAAAAAGATTCAATCGTTTCGTCCCGGATGTTCATTTTCGTATGGAGACCCTCGCTTCCATCCTCCCCCTCCTCGAGCCGGGCGAATGGGCAGCGTCCATAGATCTCTCCGATGCGTACCTCCATGTCCCCGTCCATCCGCACTGCTGGCGGTTCCTGGGGTTCCAGGTAGGACTGCGGACCTTCCAGTATCAGGTCCTCCCCTTTGGCCTGAAGTCCTCACCCAGAGTTTTTTCCAGGTTGGTGTCGGCAGTGGCGGGGTTCCTTCGGTCTCGAGGGATCAAAATATTCGTCTACCTGGACGACTGGCTGGTGGTGGCCCCTTCGGAGGCCGCTCTCCGCCGGCACCTTGCAGAGACCCTCGAGCTAGTCAGATCGTTGGGCTTCCTCATCAACGAGCGGAAGTCGGAATTGACCCCCTCCCAGACCCCAGTGTTCCTGGGGGCCGAACTCAACCTAGTGTCCCAGCTGGCCCGCCCTGCGGCCCACCGGGTGGCGGCAGTCCAGGACGTCGTTCTCCGATTACGTTCGAGCCCCACCTCTCCGGCGGAGTTGTGGCAGGTTTTTCTCGGCCACCTCACCAGCTTGGTGGACCTAGTGCCAGATTGCCGTCTCTTCATCCGGCCCGTGCAGATGTTCCTCCAGGCCTATTTTCGACAGGCCGTGGACTCCCCTCGAATCCGGGTGCCATTCACCGGCCAGATCAGGAGGGCCTGTGCGGTGTGGGCGGACCCTCAATTCCTTTCGCAGGGGAAGGCGTTCAGAAAGCCCTCTCCCTCGGTGACAGTGACCACCGATGCCTCAAAGATTGGGTGGGGGGCGTACATGGGAGACCGCTACATCTCGGGGCTTTGGTCCCCCCTCCAGGCGGACCTGCACAGCAACATCCTGGAAATGTATGCAGTGAGACTGGCCCTTCACGAGTTTTTCCCGTCCTTGCGGGGACGAGCAGTCAGAGTGGTCTCAGACAATTCCACGGTCGTGGCGTATGTCAACAGGCAGGGGGGCACGAGGTCCCTCCCGTTGTGTCGCTTGGCACTGGACCTGTGGACCTCCTGCCGGGAACACGGCGTGGTGTTGCTGGCAGTCCACGTACCAGGAGACCACAACTTAATTGCGGATTTCCTTTCCCGCGGTCGTTTCCTTCCGTCGGAGTGGCATCTCCACCCAGTAGTTTTCAACCAAATTTGCAGGACCTTCCCGTGTCCGGGGGTAGACCTGTTCGCGTCGGCCATAAATCGCCAACTAGACGCGTACTGTTCGCGGGCCCGGGATCCCCAGGCCTGGGCGGAGGATGCGTTCTCCGTCCCGTGGCAGGGGATCCGGGGCTATGCCTTCCCCCCCTTCCCCCTCATACCCCTGGTGCTTCGGAAGGTAGTGGAAGACAGGGCCGAGCTGCTGTTGGTGGCCCCGATGTGGCCGGCCCGGCCCTGGTTTCAGACTCTAGTATCGTTGTTGGTAGCGCTGCCTCGCAGCCTTCCCCCTCGGGTGGATCTGGTGGTGCAGCCGCTGTCCGGCCTCCCCCACCCGTACCCGCGCACGCTCAGATTGGTATTGTGGCCTCTGTCCGGGTGTCCGCGGGCCAGGACGGCCTTTCAGAGCGCGCTGCAGATTTCATCGCATCATCATGGCGTCTTTCAACAAGACGGACCTACGATTCTCGTCTCTCCCGGTACGGAGTGTGGTGCAGGGAACGGGGGTGTGATCCCCGTACTGCCCATTTAGGGAAGATAGTGGATTTCCTAATTGAACTATTCGATGAGGGTCTGGCGTTAGCCACGGTGCGGGGGTACCGCTCGGCCATCGGGGCGGTGCATGCTGGCTTCCCCGATGGGTCCACGGTAGCCTCTAACGAATCGATATCCCGAATTATGAAGGCGTTTTTCATCAAACGCCCGCCCTCCAGGTCCCTGGTGCCGTCCTGGGACCTGACTCGCGTGCTCCAGGCCCTGGCCCGCGCCCCGTTTGAACCTATGGCGGAGGCCCCTCTGAAGCAGGTGGCAGTGAAGACTGCCTTCCTTCTGGCGATTGCCTCGGGCCAGAGGCGGAGCGCCCTCCATGCCCTGTCCCTGGCGAAGGGACATGTGCGGTGGGAGAGGGGTGGAGTTAGACTGATCCCCTCCCCTGGATTCATAGCGAAGAATCAATCAGCGGGTTCCCCTCCGGTTGAGTTTTTCCTCCCCACGATCTCCTCGCTCTCATCGGTGCGGGCGGACCGTCTTTGGTGCCCGGTTAGAGCTCTGCGATGGTACATCAAACGTACCGAGCCAGTAAGGTCCTCCCCTGTCCTTTTCATCTCCTCAATCCGTCCTCATCTCCCCGTTTCAACGGCCACTGTCTCACGATGGCTGGTACTGGCGATCCACGCAGCAGGAGATGATGCACTGGTGCAATCACCTGCCCATGCCCACGAAACCCGGGCGATGGCTGCTTCGTGGGCTCTCTTTAACGGAGCTTCCGTGGACGAAATTAAACGGGCGGCTTACTGGGCGTCGTCAAACACATTCGTCTCATGCTACCTACGGGACGTGGTGGCCGGACGTCCGTCCTTTGCTGAGGCGGCTCTGGCGGCTGGCTCCATGTAGTATGCGTGGGCCGACCCCTCCTCCAGTCAGTAAGTGTACTTCATTTATATTATTTGTGTGGGTCAGGGATTATACAAATGTTGAAGGGGGTTGGTTAGGGATCTCGATATGGATTAAATGAATCTTAGTGATTTCATTATCCATTAGAGATACTAACCAACCCCCTTCATAAATTCCCTCCCATCCTCCCCGCGTCGGTAGTCGTGCGCAATTGAAAGAGGACAATTATGGCCCAGCGCCGGGTATATATAGGGGAGTAGTCTCGGTCCAAGGCAGTTTCTTTTTAGGGTGGTTTTTAGCGAGTTGTTTTCTGTGCATCCAAATGGATATACAAATGTAGAAGGGGGTTGGTTAGTATCTCTAATGGATAATGAAATCACTAAGATTCATTTATTCCATGACAATTCCATAACAGTTCAACATGCAAATTCTTTTCACCCCTGTTCGCACAATTGGTCATAATGTCGATGAAATTGAAAACTTTACGTTGTAGTCCACAAGGAGAGTCCTGGACCTGGTCTAGACTAGACTGTCTTGAATCGTGTTCATGTCGGTTTCACTGACAGGTATATGATGTTTTACATTGGCTTTCCCCTCTTCCTTGAGTTTCCGAGGAACAGTTTTGAACACTCGACCAGGTTTCGCAAAGTTGGTATCCTTGATAATGTCTATGTCTCGCAAATTCAAAAAATTTCTCTGCAGACCCCATACCTCAAAGCTTGTAGAGATTTCTTACTGTATGACACACCATTTCGCAATTTCACACCAGCATACAATCTCCCCAACACTTGGTCTAGCGATTTCAAGTCCATGTCAGACAGTTTGTCAAAATGTATGATTCCAGCATCGCAATAATCTTGGATCACTTTCAGGCTGAACTTAAGTTGTCGCTTTGTATTTTTACTTTCACTCTCAAGTAAAAACGTGTCCATTTCATCCTCATCAAAAAGCTCAAACCTTACGTTTGTGGCCGCCATTTTAGTAGAGCAACAGAACGAGCAATTAACAGCAAACGGTGTAATCAGTATAGGGTGTAATGTACGATACGTATGTACAGTGCATAGCGTGCAGTGTATTACCGTATGCACAACGAATACAATTAAATTTGTAATTCGCGCGCATAGAGTTATCGCGCCGGTATGGAATTTGAGTGGCCACACACTCCACGTTAAATTCAATGCAACCGCGGAGTGTAGATAGTACTTTACCAATTATCTAGTGAGTGCAACGCACTTTCGCCCAAGATATCTACACAGTGTAACAAAGTTTTCTTCTCCCATCAATGATGGGCGAAACTATGTTTCATCACGTGATTAACTTTTGACCAATCGTAGAGCAAGATTCTTAGTATGTGGAATATAATAGTACATACATGTATATTAGATTACTAGTGTTTTAAATACTATCTAATTTTAAGGCTGAAAAAACAAATGTAATCTGCGTTGTGTGGTGCAAACTAAAAATATTGTCGTCAGACATGTCATACATTCACCTTTGTGGAATTAATTGGTTTTGCTGTGATATAAAATTTCAGCCTGCAATCCTGAATTTCTTCATCATAATTCCTCCTTTTTAGAGCTCTAGGGCTTTCCATTTATCTTCGCACCTCTTTTGCCTGCCCCTCATTTTCCATCATCCAATCATCAAATCCTTTTCTTTCTTGTATTGTGTATCCATATATTTCCACCCACCTGTATGAAGCAGAAATGTACATTTACAATATGTGACTGGATATAGCAAAACACTGCACTTGTCTGTAATTCATTTTTTGAAGAAATGGGCATTTTAAGTTCACATAATGTGTGTAAAAGACTTATGATTGTAAAATTGAAAAAATCATATCTTTGCCAAATATTTTCCAATTTTTTAGAACAAGGCATCAAATTAAGGCTTGTTATGAGGCCTTCTCTTGGTTTGAAAATCTCAATTTCGATTTTGACCAACAAGTGCAGGGTTTTGCTATATCCCATCACAATTATAGTGAATGAAAAAGGATACAAAAATGTACATTACATCCTGATCTTATTCAAATTAATATATAATCAAGGACTAATAATTTGAAGTTGCACATTGTCTCAAGCCTCCAGTGGACAATAAAATGTTGATCTGTGTTCCTAACTTCCTATCAACCCTTTCTGCATGACTTTGATTCAGACTTTTTTATCATAACGTTGACCTTGCAGACTGTGGTGCAATGATAATAATAATAATGTAACATATTTGTATAGCGCCTACTGCAGGCCAGCCTCTTAGCGCTTTGAGAAGAAAGTTGTAGATAGAGTCTATGTTTGAGCTATGACAAATAGTGATCTTGGAAGAGAAACGATTTTCAGGTTGAGTTTGAAAGAGTCAACAGAAGGAGAGGTTTTAATCCGGTTTGGGAGAGCGTTCCAGAGACAAGGACCGATGATGTCCCATTCAAGCCTTTGCGCATGCATTCCATCAACTCTCCTGTCAGTTACTTGAAACACAATAGCATATTTATTTATTCATTTATTTCCACATTTTCATAACAAACAATAAACAATACAATGTGATCAAAATTTCTTACAATCAATGCAGCAAAAATGGTTCTTTAACATATGAGACAAAACCATTTGAAATACATTATAATACATATACAGTCAAACCACCCAATGGAGAAAAAAAATGGAAAAAAATGGAAAAAAAAGTGATCATCATAAAGCAGATGGTCTTTGTACACAAGTTCATTTGAATATGAAATTCTTCCATTGGAGGGAAGTGGTCAGGTGGTCACAATGCAGGTTTTAATGTTGTTGGCATTTCCAATTCAGGCAGTCATCACGTCATGTCTAAGTCTATTTAGTTTAAAAGACTATTGAAAAGTCACTATTATCCATGTAAGTCAAATGAAGCCAAGTTTTCAAACTTAGCAGGTTCTTTATCGAGGAGGCACATGATAAGTCAAACACAACTCAACATGGAACTACATGTACTTGTATAAAACAAGCAACTTTGACTTTAAACATGTACATGTACATGTAGTTTGACTACATTTGACTTATAGCAGATAAGCAGTTCTCAGCAGTTTTGTTTCTATATTCTATTATCCATGTATATTATATTCTGAGCATCTTTTCTATGCTAGCTATCAAAGCATCTTCTCTGCACTTGGCATGCCTGTGTCCCTTTTCCCCACTGCATATAACACTGTCTGCACTATAGCATGATTTTCTTGCCAGTTTCAGATCCATTTCAAAGTGTATCGTACAAGGCCTCATTATTCAACTACAGTATGATCAGAGTTTTCCTGCTTAGAAATTATTCTTTAAGTTGTACTTTATAGGGACGAGACAATGAATTTGGGATGTGTACATGACGTACAGTTGTACTTGATAATTTGTTTTTCATATTAATATGTAGCGTTTATTTCCTCTCGGTTTTTTAATGCAATAAGACTAAAACTACTTTGAATTCAATTGGTCTGAAATTGGATTGGGAATATAGTGGTACATGTATATGTACAAATATCATCACCTTTTCAACTTTATGTTTTAGTTTAACAATTCCCTTTTCCTCCTTGGCCATTATCAGAGATTTTCACATAATAGAAATAATAATTGACGTTATGAATATAATATGGGTCTAAAACAATACAAACGAAAAGGATGTCGAGTCCACGATCTCTAGTTCCCCTACTCTAGGCTTAGTTTTGCTTAAAAGCAGAACAAAAAATCATTTTTTAAGGGTCAAATTTTTACAATTACTATTAATTTTTAATAGACATTATGAAAAGCAGTTTAATATTTTTCTTTTTTTCTAAATCATATTATTTTTAACTATCTTTTCTCTTTTCACAGGAGAAACTATGTACGCCCGCGGATATACTAGAAGGCAAGGGACTTCCGAAAGTTGCGGCGATGGTGAGGGCGCTAATATCCATGTCAGCTGTTTCTACCAAGCAGTGGGCGGTATGATGAAACGTTATTCAAATGTCGAGTGAAAATGCACCTATTGCCTTAGCACGACAATTGACAGACGAACTGTCCAAACAATGTGAGCCGTTCATACTGGGGTAAACTGCAAGGTGTCCAGTGGGATTAGCTGCAATTCCATCAGGCAGTGGCTAGTATGAAACATACTCTTAACGTTGAGTGGAGATGCACCCATTGCCTTAGTACCAGAGACATTGCAAGCAATGTGAGGTGTTCAGACTCTGCTATTAACTGCAAGGTGTTCAGTGGGATTAGCTGCAATTCCCTCAGGCAGTGGCTAGTATGAAACATACTTCTAATGTGGAGTGGAGATGCACCCATAAGTCTTAGCAACACTGGTGGACAGTCCACCTATGCAGTCACTGCAAAATCATGCAGTGGTAAAGCTGCAATTAATGTACGTACAAGGCACTAGTCTGTTTGAAACATCTTTCCGACATCGAGTTGGAATGCACCTATAGCCTTAATACAGCGAATGGAGTGTGATTCTATATGCACAGAGCAAGCCGTTCACACGGTGATAAATGCTAGGTGAATTGAGGTTAGCTGCATTCGATGCGTGATGTTTTTACAGTGTAAACGTGAATGGTGGTGTTACATGTACTTAGTGTGATGGCCCCCATCTAGAGCATTGCTTGAGCCTTTCACACGAGTCAAAACATGAAAGAATGCGTTCTGTTAATTTTTACAAAATGAATTGCAGAATTGTAAATGCTGAATGCTGAGGATTTGTACCATGGCTTGGTGTGAACAGTATATTAATGCTGTAAATCACGACGATTGATATAGTGCTGATGAACCGTCGTCCAGCATTTATGTCGTTCTAGTCCTTTGTGTGATGAATGATGATGCAAGTTGGAATCTTAATAGAAACGTAATGTTTTCAAGAACCATGGCTTGGTGTGAACAGTATGTTTGTGCTGCAAATCACGTTCATTGATATAGTGCTGATGAACCGCCGTCGCAACATTTGTGTCGTTCTAGTCCTTTTTGTGTGATAAATGATGATGCAAATAGAGACTTTTAATAAGAACATAATGTTTTGAAGAACATTCTAAGCAAATATTGCATTCGTTAATCATAATTGATAATCATTTACAAAGTGCTTGATGGTAGTGCGTAATGAGTTATGCAACTTCTGTTGGGCCTCCAGAAGACAGCACATTTAATCTCTTGTTGCTGTTTAACTTGTTCTTCTTTTTTTTGGGGGGAGGAGGAGTTAATGGGAATTGATCTTAATATTATTTCATATGATTGTGCACAAATGTATTTGACTTGAATCGATCAGTACCGTAAACAACAATCTTCCAGATATCGTGCTGTCTTAACTAACTTGAATACGTGGTGCATGTTGTTATCTGCCTTGTCAAAATATTTGTATAACCGATGGTTTTAACGCACCGATGTTACATTGATTAGCGTCATTTAGCCTCTGAAGAAGATTCTGCTAGGATCGAATGCTCTGGCCTCCCTATTGACTCTCACCAATATTTTATTACCCTCTATATACCTTGAGGTTTATATATATACAGCAAGGAAAGAATGATTTTTTTTTTTTTAGGGGGCTACTTTTTCAATCTGATGGATATCACAAAATATTTCACATAATATCCTATTGTAATTTTAGGGGCTACCTACTGATTTCAGGGGGCTATTTTAAAAATTAGGGGGCAAAGTTGCCCTCAGCCCCTGTATATTTCCTACCCTGATATGCAGCGCCGGAAATTCACTTTTTTGCCTTGTGGCCCAGTAAAACAAGATTTATCAACAGGGATGCCAGAGTTCCGGCTATAGCCGGAATTCCGGCTTTTCCTTTTTTTTAACAAAAATTCCGGCTCAAAAAAAAAAGGAAAAAAAAGAGATTAATTTTAAAACAAAATTTTAAAATATTTTTTTTAGGGGATATGATTCCTAAAATAGGCTCAGATTGCACCAAAGAGCATCTGGAACCCCAGAGCTTCCAGGGCCCTAAAGCAGGCCCTGGACCCCGGCTAAAGGGACTTCACGCTTCGTGCTCGTGATGTGCGCTTTTGTGCGCATTATTTTGAGTCTCCACAAATTTTCAGGCCCTGGAGCCATTTGCCACTGGCATCCCTGTATCAAATTCTAGTGGCCCAAAACAAGAATCTGGTGGCCCCAAACAACGAAATACAAAAAATAAAAATTATGTTCTATTTGGTTGCCCATTCGGGCCTGTGGAATTCAGGATCAATGAAATTTGGTGTTCGGAAGTTCATTTTTAGGTCCGGGCTAGTAGGCTAGTGATAATTTCAAGCACTGAGTTTATATAACTTCCAAAAGGTCCGCTCGGGATTATAACCGGAAAGTACCGAATATTGTGTGCAATGTTTAGAGAATGTTTGTATAGCATGCCGAACAAAGAGTTTTAATCTATCTTGTGATATATTCGATAGAATACTGACCCTTTTCCTTGCTGTTCGAATACACAGAAGAAAACAAAACTGTAGTCCCCAGTATGCTCAAGCATCTCTTTGTCGTAGAAAGTATTGATTCGTAGAGCAATATAGAACTCCATAATCAATCTTGTCATCTGTTATGTATTAATGGAATGAACAAACTTATAATGTCCTTATAAAGGCTCAAATCACCATTAATTTTCAATCAACCCTTTCAGGTCTGGTCCCAAAAATACTTGAGCTAGGGTCTATGGAGAATACATGTTATAGCAAAATCAGTCGGTCCCGAATGGGTTAAGAAATCATCATTGTATTAATGAAATATATAACCATTATTATAGCGTTTGTGATGAATTAAACAAAAACAATGATATTTGTGCTGTTTAATAGGTTTCTTACATGAAGTGAGCTCTGTAATGATCAGGCTCGAAAGTACAATATCATTTTTTTAATGTCGCCCCCCTTCTGCTTAATGATCTTGTATGTAGCGAAATAAATAAAGACACATTCAATCTAAAGTATTTATAAAGTGTTTATAAATGGGTACATACATGTATATGTATTTGTATGGAATCATGTATACTCATTTGCAGCCCAGAATTTGCTGATTATCACAACAATTTGTATGTTTGTTTTTCTTCCTCCAATGGAAATAAGGTTTGATCATCTAATTTCTGTGTAGTATTCTTAATTCACAGCAAACCATTATTATTTATGCCCAAATTATTCATAACCTACAGTACATGTATGCATATTCTATGTTATAGAGGTTTGACTTTGGGAATATTGGATTCACAAAATGTATGCTTATTTTTAATTTCATATCATAAATTCATCTGCATATAGTTTGCTCCAAAAGTTTCTTATTGATCTTTAATATGGTGGCATGGATATGAATAATTTTGGGCATATCTGTATAACTGTACAACTGCGATTAAGAACTTAGCAATAATATTGATTGTGTGTGTAACTTGGATTATACTGATCAGTGCTTTCAAACAAGTAATGATTTGTGTGCTTAAATTACTTTAAAAAGAATGTACAGTACCTTATTCTGATTAACCTTAAGCATTTTAAATATTTTTAAGAGGGATAAGTCATTACAAATATTGCGCTGTACCTAATCAAATTAATCGTAAGCCTTTTAAATATTTCAAATGGGGGAACATTTATTACAAGTTTTATACCATCAAAAAAACTAGTCAAATAACGTTGAAATGCTAACTACTAAATTATCTAAACCTTTGATTGATGTTTTAATTTACATTAAGTACCACAATACAAAATCGGTATGTTGAAATAATCAGATTAATTCTTTGCTGTTCAAAACATGCACATTCAATGTGTGGAATAATATTCCAGTCTTTGGATAAGAAAGTTACGTTTTCAAAACAATACGCTAAGGAAAATAATTGCATCCCCTAGACAAAAAAAAAAAAATATATATATTCAATGTATAATGCTTAGGACATACAATGTACATTATATTGACATCTTGCCATTTTTGATAAAATTTCCATTATTTATTTGTTTTCTCCACAAAAAAAAATGGTGTTGAATTCCATGGTTCTTGAAAAAACCCACAGATCTGCTGGTATAATTTTGGACCCTTATGAATAATTATGTACATTTCTTTATCATTCCTTATTATATTTCTTATGACTCTTATTTTTAAGGGAATTTATATATTCTTGGGACTGCCGATTTGTTTCTGGTAGGTATGTTGGTATTGCGAGAATCTTCAGTTGGAATTATTCTTATCTAAAACTTGAACAATTGTCAAACTTTTTCAAGTAGCAAATTTTATTCAGGTTTGTCACTTTGATTTAAAAATAAAGTTTCCAAAACAAAATCTGTTGCTATATAACATGAAGTAAAGAGATTTGACTAACTAACAAATTTTTCAAGCATTAAGGAAAAGGGGGGAAAACTACATTACAGATTTGAAATAAAGTTATGTTCAATTTACGTGTCAGACTTGTAACAATACAAATTCATAATCCTCTCTTTCCTTCTCTATGCAATTTTCAATTTTTTTCTCCAAATTCTAGATGTCAGATCGTCTTATTTAACCCATTCAATGTTTATTTCATTTTATATTCCTCAATTCCATTCACACTTGCCTGACATTGTATGTTATTTGTCATGGGTTGGTAGTAGATGGGACTGAATACAATACTGTAATACATCATTAGGCATTAAATCAAGATATGAATTGAATTAATAACTCTCACATCCATATTTTCTATACCGTAAATGCTTTTTTTTGATATTTTTAAGTTCATTTCATCTTATTGTCCATTATTATAAACCATCACATAACATTGGAAATTTGCTTTGTTCAACACATTTTGAAATATTCGTGTTCATGAATTTATACAAAATACATCTACAACTTACTGCATAGAGTTCAGCTTAATAATAATAATCAAATAATATGAACATTAAAATGATTTTCCACATGTTTATAATGGATGCAAAACTATGAAGTAGATGCTTGTTTCTATATATGGTGCATTTATGCCCAAATAGAGAAGTTGATTATATAATAGATAAAATAGGGGATCATATAGTGAAAGGTCAAAGGTCACATTGCTATTTATCATGCGTATGCTGTAATTCGCCTTTGCGAAAAGTATCTTGGTTACCGGTATATAAATTTATGTCAAATCAAAACGTAACAATTTTTGTCTTGAAAAAGCAAACAAATTATAATGCTTTGATATGAATATCATTTTCGAAACTGCCTTGAAAGAAACATAATATTACTTACCTGTAAATAAATACATTTATTCACATGTTCATAATAATTATTATGTGTGCTTTTTTTATGCGTTGATCCTTAAAATAGTCACATCTAATGCCTTCAATTATAGAATTGAATGTGTGGTTGTTAATTTTTGTTTTATAAACCATGACAGATTTCATTGCTACTCTGAACTTATCGAAAGTGTAGATTTTCCTTTTGTTGATACTGTACAGCCTTTTTCTGAAGATAAGTTTACTAATTTATAGTAGCAACCGAATTGTGTGTGTATAAAAGAATAATCCATTTTTTGATGTCACAAAATGTATAGTTTGTAAGTAATTTTTTTTCTTCATTGTAATTATGTAATATATCCCCAAAACCTAGTATATCTGACATTTCTCATGTTGCATGAGTTGTAAATACAAATGTAAAGAAAAAAAAAGTATTTTGTAAGAAACGATATTTGGATGAAGATAGGAAGGTGCTTTGTATGTGTATGTGTATGATACATTACATTTTGTATGTAATTTGATTATATTATTTATGATATTATTATTAAAAGTGACTTAATTTAATTTATTTTATTCATTCACTCACTCACTCACTCTCAAAGGGATCTAGTATATACCGGTAACCTTTGACATGTGCTAAGACTGGTGAATGGTTGATAAAATGTGTATTTTTGTGATCTGATATGTCCACTCAGTAATGTGTGAAAATTCCACGGTAAATGAATGTCATTTGACCGGGTGATGAGCGAAAATGCAAAAAGTGGTATTTGCCAACTCACTGCACTTACTTTGTACACGGTTATAAATATCCAGTAGAAAAATTAAAATCCAAACACTTTGATCAAAAAATATATATTTATTACAATATAGAAATTCGGGAAAACCAAAACCTGCTCCATGTTTCTACTGGTATTACGATTACAATGAGGTATGTGAGAACCACTAGATTTCTAGAAAAGTTTTGTCAATTTTGACAATGTTATTACTAGATCCCTTTAATACAAAACTGTTTATCACTTTTCATAGCCCAAGCAATGAAGGGGTTACTGGGACGAGCCATCAAATAGGGCCCTCGGTAGCTCAGTTGGTTAGAACACTGGGGGGTGTTTCACAGAGATCCTAAGTTGATCTTAGCACTAAGATGGTCTTAAATATTATGGAAAGCCACTAGTGTCTTGAAACAGTTTTGTAAAAGTTATGTTGAAATGCATAAAATGATGATTCAAATCATAAATCAAAGAGATTCATGATCTTCACATAAAATTCATGAAATTTCTTTGATAATTAGAAAATATATATGATTTGAATCAACATTTTATGCATTTCAACATAACTTTTACAAAACTGTTTCAAGACACTAATGGCTTTCCATAATATTTAAGACCATCTAGTGCTAAGATCAACTTAGGATCTCTGTGAAACACCCCCCTGGTCTAACAATCTAGAGGTTGCAGGTTGAACCATCAACTAGGGCCCTCGGTAGCTCAGCTGGTTAGAACACCAGTCTAGCAAAGGTCTAGGGTTCAAACCCCCCCCTCCCCCCCCCCCCCCCCCCCTCCTGTAGCCCCAATTCTTGGCACTTTTTTTGTTCATCCCTTTTAACAGATGATTTAATGCCTCCGCACACAGAGCCGACTCAACCCCGATCCGACTGGTTTTCAGTTGGTTCAGCTCAGTATACATTACCTCAGGACTCCTGTTTTGCTGGTTTACTGAGCGAAACCGACTCTAAACCAGTCGGATCGGGTCGGGTCGAGTCGGCTCTGTGTGCGGAGGGCTTTATGCATTTTCCTCTTTTGTCGCTTACAAGAAAGTATTACATTTGTTTGCCATCTCAACCCGTTGCCTACAAAAACCTGGGCCCATATTAAAAAAAACATCACTAGCTAAGTTCCATTCTAAGTATGTTTGTTATTGTAAGGGTATCATAAGTATGAAACAAAAGGTTATTTTTAGTTGCCAATTAAGGTGGAATAAGGTACAAATGCTTACCCAAATATAAACTATAGTTAGTGACTAAACAAAATCATTGTATTGCACACTGAGCCCCTTATCCTCCAACATACTGTATACTTAGTTATAATAAAACAAAGTTAACTAGTAATGTGGTTTTATGAAAACGGGCATAGGTATAACCATGTATTAATTCTTAGAGAATTACCATAACTGGGAGAATACATATAATGTTAATGTTATTCAAACTGATTGAATATACCATTTCACAATAATATGATTGATCACAAATAAAATGAATTTTATGTTCTTGAAATATAACCCATTTTTTGGTCAAAAAACTCTTGGGAGTCGCGTTTACAATTATTGTTGTCATTATTAGCGACATGAGTATGTGTATGATGAGAAGTGTGAATGGACCATTCCATGTTTAGT
Organism: Echinarachnius parma; assembly: GCA_037951105.1. Classification (NCBI taxonomy): domain Eukaryota; kingdom Metazoa; phylum Echinodermata; class Echinoidea; order Clypeasteroida; family Echinarachniidae; genus Echinarachnius; species Echinarachnius parma. The sequence continues at coordinate 116,260 of JBAMJV010009296.1, forward strand.
CTCTTTCATAGATGTAGGGGGTAGGCTGGGCTGGGGGGCTGCAGCCCCCTAGAGTTTTGAAAACGGGCCATATTCGGGCAAAAGGCACCTGAAATTTGGGCAAAATCATGCCATAATATTATTCTAAATTTTAAAAAAAGATGTCATATTCGGGCAAAGTCATGTATTTTGGGGCAAAACTGTCCTATATTCAAGCAAAATCGTATTATTTTCGGACTAAGCCATCAAGAACATATCATTTTGGGCATCAAAGAAGAAAGGACCTTTTTTGTTACGGTTATGTGCAAACTAGTGTTTGCATGATTTGCCTGTTTGATGACGGGGATAGTGACGATGATTGTCATGATGATGATGATGATTGTGATTTTGACGATGATGGTCATGATGATGATGTTTGTGATTTTGACGATACCAGTGATGATGGTGGTCGATGTGTAATGAAATTAATAATATTAATAATATGACGAATTTATATAGCGCTTAATGCAAACGAGCCCTTAAGTGCTTTAGAAAAGGAAATTAAGAGTATGAAGTAAAGAAATAGAGAGTGGTTGAGCTATGACTGATAATGTTGTTTGAAGAGATGATTTTTTAGATTATCTTTGAATGAGTCAATTGAGGGAGAGTTCTTGACCCAGTTATGCAGAGCGTTCCATAGATATGATGATGATGATGATGATGATGATTGCGATTTTGACGATGACAGTGATGATTGGTCAATTTGGTCATGATGGAGATGATGGAGATGATACTTCTCAGGTTGATGATGAACATGTTTGCTATGATGATTGTAATTGCGATGAAGGTAATACTAATTATTCTCATTATTACATGAAAGCTAGAAAAAATGAATATGTCCCTATTAATGATTGTATGGGTAATATTTGTAAGAGGTACTGCAGCGCATATGTACAGGCATTGATTAATTGTTGTCATACAAATTACCGTAGTTCATTCATATAATTTAAGTACTGTATAGTATGTTGATCGTGTTGATAGATCACGACAGTAAAGTTTCAAATATAGCCCGGATGTTTCAATATAAACATTCAATTTCTCCCACTGTTCCAATAATTTCCACAATTTGCAATGCGATGCAATATATTACACAATTAGGTCCACCGCGCTGCATAATTATCTGAAATTAGATCATTTTTTTGCAAATTGGCAAATTTGGCAAATCAGCATGACATAATGGGGAATAATCCGTAGCAAATTAATTAGCCATCCTGATGAGACCTGGTTTAGGTGCAAGGGTTATTTACCTTTCGTAATTGGGTTAGATTTACGTTATTAATGGCCTGGCCACACTGCACCGTTTCTCCTCAGTTCCGTTTCCTATCCGACCAACATGTGGCGTAACGGTCAGTATAAGTATTGAAGTTCCATTATGTTTTGTTTCACGCGAAACGGAGCCGAAATAAAAGTATCCTACTAGTCCTTTCCGAACTTGGTCGCATCATTTCGTTTACTGCTAAAATCTACCGGATGTCAAACGGATAGGAAAGGGAAGGAGAAACGGTGCAGTGTGACTAGTCCAGCATAAGTACAATGTTGCGGAATGCACAAAGCCGTCATTGCGTATCTATGGGCAACCGACAACAAGCCACTAGATCTAGGCTAGGCGAAGTCAAATCCAGCGTAAAATTGCACAAATCCTTTCAGTTGTCCCGCCAAAAAATTGTGACGTAAGTAAGGGGAATTTGGGGAGGGGGCAAGGGAGGGAGGAAAGCGCCCCCACCCCTCTGGGGGATTATGTCACCCCATGTTGCCATGTTGCCATGTTGCCATGTTGCCAACACCCCCCCCCCCCCCCCCCCCCCCCCACCTCTTCTCTCTCTGGGGAGAACAAACTAAAGAAATATATTTCTAAAAGGACATTCGTATATTTTGTTTTAGCTTACGCTACCATGCCAACTTGCCCCCTCCCGTACCTCTTTTGGGGAGGGAGGAAAAGGAAGAATTATCCTTATCTCATATTTATTCATTTGTTGCTTACGCACAGTGCTCTCCTGCAAGTAGCCTTTAAAGTCTTGCCCCCATGCACCATACCCCCCGCTTCCAGTGCCGTAGCTTAGGGGGCACGCCCCCTCCCCAAATAATTGGACAAAAATAATATAAAACATAAGGGGACAATTTGGGGGAAAAATAAAGAAGAACATAAGGTGTGCCCCCCAATCAGTACGACCAGGCTCCGCCACGGCCCGCTTCTTTACCCAAAGGTTGTTTCACAAAGATTCTAAGTTGAACTTAACTCTTAAGTTGGACCCAACAATATAGACAACTATGTGTAGCCTCGGAATCAAACATAATTCAAAAGCAAAAAATACAAGTATTAGGACCTTCTAACAAAAGTTTAAATTGGTAACTCCAAAGCTCCTTGATAATAACAAAGATTACTGATTTTTTATGAAAATGTATACCTTTTATAAAGAACTGTTATTAAATTGTACAAACAATCTGATGGATTTCCATAATAGTTAGGTCCAACTTAGAGTTAAGTTCAACTAAGAATCTTTGTGAACCCCCCCCCCCCTGGTTCGGTTCCACACTGGCTACGCCCCCAGACCCTGCTACATTGACTCCAGCGTGAAATTGCAATTCGCAAATTAATTTTCTAATTATCCCGCGTCCCGTCCCGCCCAAAGGAATATTACCGCCTCATCCGCGATCAAATCATCAAATATTCAAATCAATTCGAGAGTGAGATATTATCCATCGGTCGATCAGATCGAAGCAAGGGCACCATTCCTGATGAACGCATGATTGTGAAACATTCTTTTCCAGCGACCCGGCAACCTCCGGCTAGTGGTGTTGTCCTCGAAAGATCATTATCATCTTGATGCGGGATCAATTGTTCAAATCGTGAGTTATCAATATAGTTATATAATTATCATCAATTATTGTTATTATTGTAAGAGATATTCCTATACTATAAATCCGTAACAATTAGAAGTTTATTTGAACATACCGACCGGCAACCTTTTACGTTTGATTGTGTTTGCCTGATCACAAATTCGATAACATTTTTTTTTTATAAAATACGCTTTCAATGATAACTAAATTATTTAAAATGCAGAGTGACATGGAATATTGAAAGTTAATATATAAAAGAACAAATTTTAAGTATATTATTGTGAAATTTAAACACTTATTTGAAGGTTGGAAAGTCACTCACACTGGCCCGCTGGCCCGGGGCCAGTACAATTGACTTCGGGCCAGCACAAATGTATAAAAGTCATATTTTGGTGGCCCGATCGGGCAAGCAGATTTTCAACCTGACATTGACAAAATTAGAAAAATCTCGTTTTCTTCCATGTCATGCTTCATCGATTATCACAGGTTTGATCAGGAAACAGTGATATTTCGAATAGTAAAAAGTTTACTCATGAAATAAAATTTTCGGGCCAGTACATTTTTCATTCGGGCAACCAGAAAAGGGGAAGAAATTATTTCACTGGCCCGACCGGGCCACTGACAAAAAATGTAAGTGTGGAGCCCTGGTTGAAGTATAACTAAAATTTGTAATCATATAAAACAAACAAACACATAAACAAATCTGCAATCTAGCCAAAGTAGTGCTTCCAAGTCTGGTTCCTCAACGTTTTCGTATGAAATTAATAATGAAATATAATATTCTCATGTATTCGTGTTTTTTTTCTTCAAATGTTTCTTTCAAAATGACAAATTCCTTAATGAAAGTGTATTTATTTTAAACAATTTCTATTTGATACCCTATGCAGAATGGTAGTGAAAAGAGGGTACAATGAACTAGATTATTTACTGCATTACGTGTTTAAAAATGGTAATGATCAAAACTATTACTGTTTGTTTGATAATTTGTGGAAATTTGGAGAAAAAAAATCTTTGTTGCTATACCTGTCTATAGTAGAGAAAATGTCCACAGCGGCCCCTTTTCTTGTTTCTATCACATGGTCACTATACACAGGGTTGACAGTGACACCCATGCAGAGAAAAAAACAAACAATGTTATATAATAATGGAACCTGTCTACAGGGCCCACTTTTCTTGTTTTCTTTACTAGGTCACTGTATACACAGACTTTACAATGATCCCCCTCAACGAAAAGGTTTGATTGGAACCTGTATACAGTGGCCACTTTTTAATTATCGTTTCCCCCAAGTCACTGTAAACAGGTTTGAAAGTAATCCCCTATACACAGAGAAAAACAATGTCATAGAACCTGTCTCATGCGGCAACTGTTCTTGTGTCCCTCACGTGGTCAATATACACAGGCTTGACAGTGATCCCCTAACTCCTGCATATACACACAACGTTATGGAACCTGTCTACAGCGGCCACTTTTCCGACTTTGCATCTCTATGAATAAAATGTTTTAATGTTTATGTTACAGCAAAATGGAGCCTCCACATTCAAGCGTCAGAGTCTGCATGTTGGTCCTGCTATGCGCAACATCCATCACATCGGCTTTGAGTTCGCAATGCTCAGGTAGGATGATACATAAAATAATATTCATATATTTTGTAATGACATTTTGTACATAATTATACGTATATAATACAATATTTTAACCTTAGATTAAGTTCCTCGAATGTGGCAAAAAGAAATGTATCACAAATCGATACAATTGATTGAGGTTCGAAAGAACCTCATAATCATGTATTATAACATTTTGTGATACAGTAAATCACAAATATATTTTTCTTAGTTATTTATAAGTTCTTCGCATGAGGCAAAAGGAAAGTAATGTATTATATGGAAAACCGATTCAAAACATGTTCCTTATAGTACAGTATATTTATTTTGTCCGCTAAATTGTACGAGTTTACTTGCATACATGTAAATGATTTTGTTGCCTGAATATGAAAATGATTTTCGACCGAATACTACCGTTTTCAAATCTTTAGCAGCAATAATTGTATGTTAAACCAACATGATTACCATTATAAACTCACACTCAAGCAGTATTTGTCAAACCAATTATTAATCCAGTTTTCTTTTTGTTTGAGTTAAGATTTTGAGGGTGCTTCAAAAATAATGTATAAAACTAAGTGTAACAACTGCAAAAACACATAACTTTTAAAAACGAAAGAATGTCTGTATGATCAGAATGTGTTTAGGTACGCCTGAAAAATCGTGGGCGTTGCCATTTATTAGCGATTTATATCGAATGTTTATTTAAGAAAATAAATAACATTAGGGTTTAATCCTCCATGTTAGATACGTATTATATACGACTCCGCTCCAGTTGTCAACGTATATAGCGCCGTTTTGTTTTAACGACTACCATTTAATTAAATCAAGCTTTAAAATTAGTAGTTTTCCTATATATTGTCATGACAAATACTATCTTATTTCCAATGGTAACACACAAGTAGAAGCCAATCCAATAAGTTTTCCAAGAACTTTTCAATCTTTTTAAACTTCACAACTTGTTAGCGCATCCTCTTTCCTTAATGGTGCACCTAAAGGTATGCTAATATTACACTACATTTCAAATTCATGAAATTTAAGAAAGCCAACATTTGGAATTAGATTTTTTGTTTGAAATATATATTCTGTACTGATAATAAAGATAAAAAGCCTGATCATGAAGGGCGTTATAATTGGGCCTGTATCTTGTTTGAGTTAATTGGTTACATAAATAAAACCGTAATCCACGTTCATTTAGATCGAGTTTTTGTTATATAGATGTAATGTTGCACTACGCTACATTTAGTACATTAAAGGGATCTAGTAACTTTGTTGACAAGTTCAAAATGTGATGAATGGTTGAAAAAATGTGTATGTTTGTGATCTGATATGACCCTCACTGAGTAACGTGTGAACATATCACGTTAAATGGATGTTATATGACCGAGTAATGAGCGAAAATGCAAAGTGATATTCGCGAACACATTGCACTGACTTTGTACACAGTTCTAACTTTCCAATGGATAATTCTAAATCTTATCACTTCAATCGTATATATCTCTTTAACGGAAGGGAAATCAAAACAAAAACGAAACCTGTTCCGTTCTTCTATTGGAAATACGAATATAACAATGTATGAGAGAACCACTCGTTTTCTAAGTAATTTTTGTTGTGGTTTCAGACAATGTTACTAGATCCCTTTAAAGTTGTGCGCTCTAATTGCCTCTTTGCTTTACCCCAAATGCAGACGTCATCCAATTTCATATTGGCCTAATAGACATAATAAATGTTAAATGGGATGAAGGGTAAATTAAACAAATGGGCACATTCAGAGCCATATTAGCGATTTATTATAACATGCACGATTACAATAGAGGGTGGCGGGATCATATTTCATTCTCCTTCTCATTCAATCTCTTCTACAACAATAACTATTTACAGTTAAACCTGTCTATAAAGTGGCCACCTGGCTATAGCGGCCAATCTGCATTTAATGGCCACAAAAAGTAATAATGGGCAGATAAAAATCAATGGTATGGAACCTGTCTATAGAGATCACCTGTGTACAGTGACCACTTTTATTTTTACCCTTGTATGGTCACTATGCTCGTGAAATTTAATTTTGATTTTTTTTTGGGGGGGGGGGGGGGAGAAATATTCTGTATTGAAAATAATGGTAAAAAGCCTGACCAAAAAAGACGTTTCAATTTGGCCTGTGCCTTGTTTGATTAGGTTACAGTAATGAAAAACCCTAAATAAAACCAGAATCCACGTTCATTTAGATCGATTTTTTGCTATACATTAAAGGGATTTAGTAACATTGTCCAAATCCTCAAAATCCAATTGGAATTCTAGCGGTTCCCTCATATATAGCTTGTTGTATTCGTATGGGACTGTTTTCGGTTTTTCTAATTTCCATTTCGTTAAAAGGATATTTACGATTGAAGTGTTCAGATGTTAAATTATCCACTGGACCGCGAAAACCGTGTACAAAGTGAGTGCAATGAGTTAGTGAATATCACTTTGCATTTTTGCTCATTACTCGGCCATATAAAGTCCATTTAACTTGAAATGTTCACACAACACCCAGTGGACATATCATATAACAACACTATACATTGTATCAACCACTCATCACTTTTTGCACATGTAAACAAAGTAACTAGATCTCGTTAAAGTTATGCGCTATAATTAACCTCTTTGCTTTACCCCCCCCCCCCCCCCCTGACGTCATCAGATTTCATATTGGCCTAATAGACATCTAATACAATGTTAAATGGGATGAAGGGTAAATTAAACAAATGGGCACATTCAGAGCCATATTAGCGATTTATTATAACATGCACGATTATAATAGAGATCGGCGGGATCGATCATTCATGTGACGAATTAGCTCGTCGCCGGAGAGTAACATTTTTAATCCATTCGTCTCCGTTCGTATGCGTTTCTTGTCCGTTCCTAGTTCAGGCGATGTACGTTGTTCTATCCGGCGGAATGTCACTTTGTGCACGAATCAATTCAGACGACTTTCACCACCGGGTAATTTGAGTTTGCAAAATGAACTTCTATTCGTCGGGCATCTAGCTGTTTAAGCAATCCGGTGATATGTGACAGGGCCTTTACGAATAAGCTGGTCGCGACTCATTACATCGATGCATTAAAGGAGTGGTCACACTGAACACGAATCCCCACGAATAGACCCACGAATGCAGTACGAATTGGTACAAATCAATGGCAAGCCGTTTTTAACATTTATTCCTATTTCTTGATATCAAGAATTCAATTCTTGGTATCAAGAAATCGAATTCTTGATATCAAAAAATGCATTCTCGATATCAAGAAATGCATTCTTGATATCAAGAAATAATTGTCGGTATTGGTAATACTTGATATCAAGAAATAAACTGATATCAATAATTAAATTATTGATATCAAGAAATAGGAATAGATGTTAAAACGGCTTGCCATAGATTTGTACCAATTCGTACTGCATTCGTGGGTCTATTCGTGGGGATTCTTGTTCAGTGTGACCACTCCTTTATTGATGAATCGCGCGTGTTTCGTTAATTACAGCGAACACAATTTCGCACTTTATCCTCGGAGAGAAACAAATCGAAGGCTAATTGTAACTAATAAATATCGAATTAGACGATACAGACGCAATTAAGCAGGCACTATGTGGTATCTTCACTTTAATAATAATTATGTACAAATTTCTATCAAAGCCATACGAAATGTACTTTTAGCGCAAATATAATTTTGCATAAAGAATGGCCCAATCATTAATCCCCAGAGAATAATGACTTTGCCGAGAGGGGCAATCTATTAAAAGAAGCAAGACAAATAAAGAAGCGTGCATTTACAGAGAGTATGAAAAAAGAGGAAAGCAGGATGTGAGTGACCACTCAGGCGCTTAATCGCTCAAGCGGGATAGCGCGTAGCATATTTGTATCACCTGACGAAGTGTTGCAGCGGCGCACGAAACATCGTGATTTTAGATTCCTTGTTGACCTTACATTGCGAGACCAACGAATATCATTAGCGATATTATTAACGAGGATATGAGTTGTTTGGCGTGAAATACCATGCTGACAGCAGCGCTCTGCATACAGCCCCATCTGACGGAGACGCTATGATGTTTCTTTCCCTTATAATGTCTAACTTCTTGTACTCGTGTGGCTATGTGTGCCTGAGTGTTTGAGAATAATCAAATATAACTTTGATTTAGACCCCCCCCCCCCATTTCACATTATCACTTTGAGCGCAAGGGATTTTAATGCTCTAGCTAAATATGGCATTTGTGTGTATTGAACAAATGCGAGCTTGGCACTCAAGGAGTTAACACACTAAAACACAATAATTATGTCTACACTTTGGTCTCTTTTCTGAATACAGAAACAGTCGATATGTTCGGAAGAGAGTTTGTCCTGGCCTTCATTCGGAACACCAATAGTGGCGGAAAACCAGTGCTCCACATACAGACCCTCTCCGAGACCGCCTTGGTGACGGTATCTCTACCAAGCTACATCTTGAATTTCGACCAAGCTCAAGCTCAATCTCAATCTCAATCAGAAGAGAATGATAACGACACGGTAACCTTTACAACCACATACAACATCAGCGGACTTCCGGGTGAGTTAGAGGTAAAACTGCCCTCATCTTTAGTGGAGCCGGAGCAATCAGGGTTCTTCGACGGTACCGTCCTGATAAACGCGTCCGCGCCTATCCGCGTCCTCGCCATCAGCCCCCGTTACAAGACCATGGAGACGTACCTGGCCGCACCCTCCGACCGCTTGGGGACAGAGTACTTTGTCGCGACGCATCCAGGTCCCATGAACATCCAGGTGATTATCTCAGCGGCTGACGGACCGTGCGAGGTCCTCATCTACCCGACGAATACGATCACCTTCGGCGAGGAGCAGTTCCCAGTGGGAAGCGTATTGTCCATCAACCTCGCCGACTACCAGTCCGCCGTGATCGAGTCCGACGTCGATATCACGGGAACGAGGGTCGTTGCTACTGGGAAGGTCTCTGTGGTGTCCGGTTGCATATGCGCCAAAGTTCCTATAGACAGGGCAGCTTGCGACCTCATCATGGAGCAGCTCCTTCCGTTCGAGGCCTGGGGTCGGAACTTCACCCTCGCGCCGTTTCTTGGTCGCACGTCGGGCTACGAGTTCTACGTCATCGCGGGACGGAACGACACCGTTGCGCAAATCGGTTCCGAAACCGTTGCGTTGAAGGCTGGGCAGTTCATCATTCAAGATGTCGCCAACTTTTCGATGACGCTAATCAACGCGAGTAGACCGGTGCAGGTGGTGCAGTTCCAGAAGGGCATATCGACGGACGACCACGGGGACCCGTCCATGACGCTGGTCGTACCCTACGACCACTACAGTCGCGAGGTCCTTCTCTACGTATTCGAGATCGGTACAGCTAGCGCAAGGCTCGAAGAGTACTACTTCTCGGTCGTTATAAAATGCCAGTGGTTGGACGGCATGGTTGTCACGGATGCGGATGGGGTTCCCCTAGAGGCTAGCACTAACGGATCATCCGGAGACTCGTGCTATGGAAGCTACGCAGCCGAGAAGTCCGCTCTGTACAGCATCACCAACGAAGATCCGGATGCACGGTTCAGCGTGATCTATTACGCTATGGGTTTCCGGACCTCCGTTGCCAATCCGATGTCCTACAGTTTCACCATACCTTCGGATTCGTGCGATGGCAACACCACGCTAAATCCAGGTAGACTATATACCATCCGCCATGTCCGTGGGGACCAACGCCCCATAATAATATAATACATGTATCTTGATTATGTGAAAGAGATATAAGCAAAATAAAAATACAAGTCTTCTAAACAATTCAGAAATATGTTGGGAAAACTATAGGTTTTCCCATTCATTTTAACACTATTGTCATTCAATTTCATTAATTCGTCATTCAAATTCGTCCCGAGGAACCACCAGAGCGGAAATCCCAACTTCAATTTCGTCTTTCGTCAATCAATTTAACACAATCACCACACAATTTAGTCATTAGGCACACATTTTCGTCAATTGCAAATCAAATTCGTCGGTCACAGTTGCTGAACACATAAAAGCGAAAGCAATTTCGTCAATTGGCAACCAATTTCGTCAAAACTCCATTCAAATTCGTCCTATGTATTTAGGAGGTAATTTTCTGTTATATATTGTCTTGATGTAATTGTTAAATTGTAACATTAATTATATAGGGGGTAACACACACACACACACACACACACACACACACACACACACACACACACACACACACACACACACACACACATACGTTTAAAACATATCTTCATTCAATTATATATTTTTTGTATAGAAATATATGTTATGTTGTTATGTTTTGTTTTATATATTTTGTAAGAGATTTGAAGTAAATCAAACTGGACTTTTTATTTATTTTGTTTCATCTTGATTTGGAAATAAAACAAACAAACAAACAAACAAACACACATCACACATCACACACACACACACACACACACACACACACACACACACACACACACACACACACCCACACACACACGCACACACGCACACACGCGCACACACACACACACACACACACACATACACTGGTTTTCCTATCCCCAACAAAAGGCTATACCACCTGACGAATTTGAATGACAAATTCACGAAATTGTTTGCACAATGACGAAATTGAACTTAACATTCACCACCCACTCAGTGGCCGAGACGAATTCCAATGACAATTGACGATTTTGAATGCGAAATATTTGAAATTGGTTGACCAATGACGAAATAGAATGACCATTGACGAAATTGAAGTTGGGATTTACGCTCTGTTGGTTTCTCGGGACGAAATTGAATGACGAATTAATGAAATTGAATGACATTAGTGTTAAAATGAATGGGAAAACCTATAATACAATATCATATACCTTATCATAACCCAGCCGGGGACACTCACGGGATCGGCAACGAGTCGGGTTCCTTGAGGAAGCGGACGTCGACCTTCGGTCTCAAGTTCCGGGACCGTTCCCTGGCGCCTTCGGCCGCGCTGATGACATTCCCGAACACCGACTCGTCCCTCCTCTGCGCCCAGCGCTGCAGCGCCACCGCCGGCTGCCGGAACTACGTCTTTAACTGGATGAAGAGCATGTGCATGCTGGCTGGAGATATTGATGAGAGTGCTCTGCAAGACTCTGTAGGAGACAACGTGTATGATGTCAACTGAGACATTTCGATACATACTGAAGACTGATATAAGCTCAGACGTGCATCTGTCAATTATTTTTGCAGATTGTACCGTATTTCTCAAAACTTCACGATATTCATTAACTACGTGTTTTCAAACTTCACTGTTACGGCGGCGTGAATCTGAAGAAAACAAACAAACAAACATCTAAACCGAACACAAAAAGTAATTTCACCCCAAGGGAAAACGTCATAATTTCTTAAATAATACCTTTATAAAGATTTTTCTTTCACCAAATGATTGCTATGATGGAGCTGTAGCATCTGTGTAAAAATCAGACATATCCGTGAACGTACGGCTGACTGAGCACAAATAAAAGACAAAATGGTCACTTTTCAAAAGCTGCAAGATTTCATTCATGGCTAACCAACATCACATCTGTTTTAACGCATCGATTGTGATCTGTGTAACAATACAGTTTGAATTCCCGCCATTGTTTGTGATTTGTAAATAAACACACATGTAAAACAGATCACATGAAGGTTAAAACGTTGAATTGTCTGTCATTTTCCCTTGCCAATCAATTGCAACAAGTCATCGAAATCCATCATGCCAAAGTTGTCAAATCAAAACAGGGCCATTGCTATCGGGCTCTTACTAGCCTATCCGATATGCGTCTGAGCTTTCTGGCAAGTACTAATCGCGTTATGGAGACGAAAAACCGGTGATCTCGAACCCGATGCGCGGAGCGCATCCGCCTATCATCAGTCATTTACTCATCATTATTCATATATGTTTATTGTATGTATGACGTGAAGTAACAGAGTCGCTTGTACCGACCGCAATTTATGGCCTAAACTTTAACCCATTCCCTTCATGATTCTGAAATCGCCATAAACTTTGCACTCAGACCAACCAGTTCCCGTAGTCAGAGATAAATTGTGTGAGAGAGAGAGAGAGAGAGAGAGGAAGAGAGAGACGTCGCATAGCGCATGGCGCACTGTGCTGTGTGAGATTGTGTGTGACTGTGTGTAACTGCACGAGTTCTCTGACCGTACCACTGCATGCACTGCAGAGTTCGTATGACGTTACAGCATCATCGCTCATTGGCCTATTTTGGTCCATGTCACATAAATATTCATGACATAGCTTTGCGGGGGGTTCGTAGAAATGCTACGAAGAATCAATGTAAATCAAGGCAAATAAAGAAAATAAAAACTTTTCACGTTCACCACTGGTGATAGGCTTCGCGCTGCACGCTCAAACTAGGCATATCGCGGTTAGTACACTGCCGGTAGAACCTGCCAGACAGCACGATGCCTATTAGATAGGCTAGGCTCTTACAGGCTGGGACCCCTCTTAAACGTATAGCACGGACACTGGGCATTTCCCCGAACGCAATGAGAAATCTTCGTAAAAAATTCCAAGAAACTGGAGAGGTGAAGGATCTCCCACGTAGTGGAAGACCAGCCTGTAAGAGCCAGATAGCAATGGCCCTGTTTTGATTTGACACAATCGATGCGTTAAAACAGATGTGATGTTGGTTAGCCATGAATGAAATCTTGCAGCTTTTGAAAAGTGACCATTTTGTCTTTTATTTGTGCTCAGTCCAGGCTTGGCTCAGTTAGCCGTACGTTCACGGATATGTCTGATTTTTACACAGAAGCTACAGCTCCATCATAGCAATCATTTGGTGAAAGAAAAATCTTTATAAAGGTATTATTTAAGAAATTATGATGTTTTCCCTAGGGGTGAAGTTACTTTTTGTGTTCGGTTTAGATGAAGATTGTTCCATATTCATTAAGACTTTACGATATTCATTTACTAAGACTTTTCAAGCCTGAATATTAGCTAATGAGTCAAGTGAATCTGTAAAATAATATATGACGATTGAACACTTTATCATTGTAGAATATAATGATGAATCATTTACCTGGGAAAAGAGTTTACTTGTGTAAATGCAACGTACGTCTTTCCAGTTGAAGATTGATGTTTAAACTCTACTATCCTTCTTTGACTCGATGGGTTATATTTTGCATCAACTTATTGTACAATATTCATTAGATTTTACGGTGTTCGCCAATGCTGTTCGACAATTATAGTCACGATCGTTATTACCGAGAGCTTAAAGGGGAATTCCACCCCAGAAATGTGATGTTTGCTATAAAATGAAGTGAATATGAAGAATCATGATCGAAAATCTGAGCCAAAACGGTAGAGCAATAAAAAAGTTATGACAGGATGAACTTTGCTCCGATTTTTAGTATCGTTCGCAATTGCTATCGATCGTGACGTCACTTGCGAGCTGCAGCCATTTTGACTTCTACATGGAAATTTTAAAAAATTTAAATTTTCTTAATAACAAAGCAAATTTATGAGCTTACAAATTCCACAGAGGTTGGCCCATCGATATTCTTCTATGAATTCGTGAAAACAAGCAGAGAAAAATTAATCTTTAGCAACGAAAATGAGAAATAAGTGTATTTTCATGTACTAAAGCCATGGCGAGTTGCTCGTCAATGATGTTGCATATGGCGGCAATTTTGAAACGATCGCTCATTACTACATGATGTTCAAATGGGTATAACTCCCGTGTTTCTTGTCCGATTTTGATCAAATTTTCACCAATGATGCCTCTTATTCTGCTTATTCAAATAACGAATGGTTTTATCAGGCCCGGAATACCCCTTTAAAGCCAAAATTAACAGTATTGGGAAAGTTATCGAAATCATTTACATTGGCCAAACTCGTTGATCAATATTGTTGAAATAGTATACAAAAGGGCTTGTGTGGTAAAATTTGAACCTTAGTATTGTTAAATGTTGAAGTATCGGTTGATACTTCAATGCACGCCGCAGAAATTGGGCCTAAATTCACCGCCCGTTCGCCCTTTTCTGTCGGACTGGGTATTGGTCGACAAGCCCACATGCCGTGCATACGTGCGCTTGCATAGCTTTTGCATGCAGCGTATATCCGGTAGAATTGAATCTCTGGTAAACAAAAAACAACTAACATTTTATTGCACAAATAGTCAGTTTCAAAGCATTTTGGGGTCAAAATCTTTACATTTACCAGTAAATTATGATAGATTCTTTCACATGATAGGTTATGAAAGCATATTTTTCATTTTTTGCGTGTGTGGTGTTTCCCAATACTGTTATTTGGCTTTGATACAACAATGAGGACTTTACAAAATATGTGTATGATATTAATAAACTAACATCTTTCAAATCTAACTGGAAGGTCAGAATAAATTGTGTATTGTGTAACAGGTTCGAATCCCGGAGAAACCATATTTTCTTCGCCCTTTTTCATTTATAAAAAGTTACATTACTCACTGATATGTTGCGTTGCCCATAAAGACCCATTTGTACACAAATCACACAAATTTTGTCATTTTCAAGATTACGGGCAAAGAAAAAAGATCACGTGACTCCGAAAAGGTCGGTTCGATTATCGCTATTTGGTTTTAAAGATGCTCAAGACTTGAAAGAAAAAAGTCACGAAGTGGCGGGTGCAACATCTGCACGCGTTGCCGATAAAATCTCGAAAATTGCTGAATGGGGGAGGGGGGGGGGGGGGGGGTTCTGGAAATTACAATATGTAAATGCAATACAGTACTCATTAATTCGAGCTATGCGCAGAATATTGTTCTTGCCATTAGTCAATGTTTAGGCCTATATGATAATAATCGAGACGGTTACACACTCACAGCGCAGTAGTCAGTCTGTACATCATTGAAAATTCTGATGCCAAATAAAAAATATCTACAAGGACACAAATATAAATGGTTGATAACGAAATGAACAAGATTATAATGCCCATAACTAATTTGTTGTAGCTACTGATATATCAGTTTAAGAACAAAGAAATTGAATGACAATTGTGATGATGATTATGAACAATTTGTAAATAGGGGCGCAGCTAGATTGGGGGCTTAAGGCGCTGTCACCCCACTAAATGTATGTGCCCCGGTCTCCCACCAACAAGTCATACTTATGGTTAAAAACAGCCCCCACTTGTTCAGCAAAACTAGCGGTTTTGGTCATGGATACCCCCGGCCCCGCTTGCACAAATAAATCAATGGCCAATGATAACGTTACCCCCACGTTAGTCTAGGTTCTATACTCTGTATACACCTTTCCCTATACGCGTATAAACCCGGTGCATCTGTACCCCCGGTGAACCTGTACGGAAACAGAGTATAGGCAAAGTTGGCAAGGCGAGGGAATTCGTGTGGATTTTCACGGCGGGCATTAGTCTTCAATATGAGTTGCATTATGGACTTTGTACTCTGTGAATAACAAAATAATGAACAAAGTGAGAATCCCATAGTAAAATGATAATGTGTTTCATTAGTGGGTGTATAAAAAGAGAAAACAACATTGATTACAAGTGTTTTACAATAAACTACTAAGTTTGAAGTGAAGATCTTCGGCTGACATTTGTAATTTGGTATGCAATACACAGACTACGATCTGAACCTTCAACACAGTCGGTGCGCTGTCTATCACTCGCGATGGGCGGAGCTCTTGCCAACTTTACCTATACTCTGTTTCCGTTCAGATTCACCGTAACATATGCACCGGGTTACGCGATATATTGGGGAAAGGTGTAAAAACAGAGTATAGAACCTAGACTACCCCCTGTTTACAAAGAATCCAGAGGACTCTGATACGGTAATCCGCCCCTCTCTCCATTACATTAAAACCAATGTCCTCGGACATGGTCAGCCCCCTTTTCACAAGAAAATCAATGTCCTCGGACACGGCCACCCCCTTCGCACAACAAAACCATTGTCCTCGGACACGACCACACCCTTCGCACAAACAAAACAAATGTCATGGCACATGGTCACCCCCTCACCCAACAAAACTGATGTCCTCGGACATGGTCACCCTCTTCGCACAACAAAACCAATGTCCTCGGACATGGTCGCCCCCTCACCCAACAAAACCTATGTATTCGAACATGGTCACCCCCTTAGCATAACACAACCAATGTCCTCGGACATAGTCACCCCTCACAAAAAAAACAATATCGTCGGACATGACCACCTTCCTTTGCACAACAAAACAAATGTCCTCGTAAAGGAAACCGTCTCCCCCGGCTCGCACATCAAAACCAATGTCCTCGTACATGGTCACACCCATCGCACAACAAAACCAATGTCCTCGGACATGGTCACACCCATCGCACAACAAAACCAATGTCCTCGTACATGGTCACACCCTTCGCACAACAAAACCAATGTCCTCGGACATGGTCACCCACACCCGACTCGCACAACTAAACCAGTGGCCTTGTTCATGATCTCGGTCTTCCAACACTATCCTTGTACTCCCTTACACAATTTCAAGGCTCCTCAGCCCCCACTGGAAAATGCCTACATATATTTTAGTTTTTAAAGGATACATGACCAACATTTATAATAATAATAGTATTATGATATTATCCACGGTAGCCACTTCAGTGACGAACGCTGCTCTTCAAACGGGCCCTGAATTACATAAATGTTACTATTACCCTGTTCTACTCTATGTATGCCGAGCGATTGGCTATACAGGGTGGCCCAACAAAAAAACGGAACGGGCCACTTCCCAAAATATTGTAACACATGTATTATGTCCATCGGATAGGGTGTCTTTTCAAATGAACAACGATACCAAGAACAGTCAATTTGGTCGTGTAGTTTTTGTTTTAGGGCGCTGTGAGTGACACCATGTCAGGTTCTCTTTTTTGTAAATTTTTACCGAGCCTGTGCTTGATAAATCGCACGTACCGCCTTTCATATCGTTTAGCAGTGCGCGCAATTGTTAGTGTGCACTCAGCCGTGTGCCGAGAGAATGGGCATGGTCGCTCAATTGTATTACGGGCAGGGAGTGCGATTTAAGTGGCATTGACTAGGTAAAAATTGACAAAAATTGGCACCTGACATGGTCTCACTCACATCGTCCTAAAACAAAAACTACACAACCAAAATTGCTGTTCTTGGTATCGTTTTTCATTGGAAAAGACAACCTATGAGATGGACATAAACATTTTGGTACTATATTTCGGGAAGTGCCCCGTTCCGTTTTTTGGGCCACCCTGTATAGAGAGCAGTAGGTACCATTTTTTATGATGGTCTTTGGTATGACCCGGCCGCTAAGTTTGTTTTCCTACGAACTTTTTGTCTTAATGAATTATTCATAAGCAGCGACGTGGGCTACTCATGAATATTCATAACTAGGATTGAGTTTGAGGGTTATAATTACATTGAGACCATCCTGACCATCAGCGGTTTCCGTGGCCTATTGGACACGCTGTGGATTTCAAACCTTGGTATCATGGGTTCGAATCCTCTCTTATGACTCTTATTTTCTTTTGCCATAATACATGGTGAGTAGCGGTTCATTTAGTAAATGTATCATGCAGAGTTTTCACTAAAGTCTGATATCCGACAAAAAGTTCGTAGGAATCATGTGCGCATGCGCCAGAGACAAAAAGTTCGTAGGAAAACATTTTTCGCGACCCGGCCGCTATTTTATTTTCCGCACATGTTAAAGCAAATCCTAATTAATTATTCATAAGCAGCGATGTAGGTCAGGGGCTACTCATGAATATTCATCACTAGGATTAGGGCTTGGGTGAGGTTGAGGGTTATAATTACAATGAGACTATACTGACCATCAGCAGTTTACGTGGCCTATTGGTCATGCTGTGGACT
The DNA here is from genome assembly GCA_037951105.1 of Echinarachnius parma. Classification (NCBI taxonomy): domain Eukaryota; kingdom Metazoa; phylum Echinodermata; class Echinoidea; order Clypeasteroida; family Echinarachniidae; genus Echinarachnius; species Echinarachnius parma. The sequence goes on from JBAMJV010009296.1 coordinate 134,561, forward strand.
TCAACACTTGGTATCATGGGTTCAAATCCTCTCTTCTGATTCTTCTTTTCTTTTACCATAATAAGTGTTGAGTAGCGGTTCATTTAGTAAATGTATCATGCACAGTTTTCACTAAAGTCTGAAATCTGTGGCCAACATCACTGCTTATGAATAATTCACAAGGATTTGCTTTAACATGTGCGGAAAAAAAATTCGCGACCCGGCCGGGGTTCGATCCCACGACCTCCCGTGCATGAGACATCGCTCTACAACTTAGCAACATGCCCGGTAACAATTCTTCCATCAACAGTTAGTGAAGTAATTATATTACATTCCTGATACAAAAAAAAGACATGTTGACAGTCATACCAATAGCGTATTGAAACTGCTAGTGTATTTTACTTATTTATTTTGTCATATTGCCACTGTTAACCCGCGGTACAACGAAATCGAATGTAGTCTTTGTCTTAGTAGAAAGACGTTTTCGCTGTCCAAACTATTATAATATGTACATAGGATACTTTACCCTGTCAGTTCAACGAAAAGGCATCTTGTTCCGATTAATTGAATCAAGTAACATTTGCGCATGAAAATGATGCTGAATGTCCTCCTCACGACAGAAGAGAGGATATCAGAATAATAAACTCGAATGTCGTCAGCAAATATGCGTGATATTATATCGCAAATATGAAGTCACGTATATGCAAACAACTTCGGGTCGTTTCGTGCCCTTCTTACTCGAATACACCGCCCACCGGTGAAGTTCTATTGATTGCGTCGATGTTGATTATTTGATGAGGAGATTTACACAAATCATTTCTCCCCTACTTTAATCATCATGGAAGGCTGGAAGCCTAGCACAACTGTTTGCTTGATGACGATAGTCGATAGAGATGCGAAGCACCACTTATATATACCGGTTGCTTGTTCTAACTGGCTCAGATCAAACCATATCGACTCTCTGGCCGGCTAGACCGTAATAGAAAGAGAAATTGATTGTTATTCTCCGAAGGTGTTCTGTACCAGAGGCGGAGAGGGAAAGTGAAGTTTTCCATGGCTACATATCATAGCCATAGCCGAAGAAGACTGGAAGTTTAAATGACACCGAGTTATCGTACATTCTTCGTCCTAAGATCTTGTGGTGTCCTTATAAAAACGAAATATATACTGACATACAACAAAACGCATCACTGTGCATTTCGAGCACTACGTTCTTAACCGGAGAAGGATGGAAGTTTAAAGAACATCACATCGTACATTCGTCGTCTGAATGGTCAAAGTGGTAATCCTTATACAAACATAAATACTGTAACCGACTGATTGCTGTATACTTGTGTCAGTATATCAGCGCCAGGATAAGTTAATTTGCCAGCCTATAACAGTTGGTGTTCTCCACGTGTATCAGTCAAGGACAAGTATTAACCCTTTACAACGCGTCGGATGTATCGGACATCTTTGGACTTTTTGCTTATTCTTGTTGCAGATCATCGATGCCATTGAGAGAGTTGTGTGGCTCCTAATATTAAAGAAGACTTATGCCCTTCAGTTATTATTCCCTGCTGCTTTATCCGATTGTAATATGAACAAAGGAAGCACCATCCTATTGCAGAAAGTGACGCCAATAGCCTTTGGCAGACAAGGCCGGGTGGAGAAGGTTCACATAGATGACGTCAGGTTGACCAGGTGATCGGGAAGGAAAGAACGATTAACCAAAGGCATCGGACATTCTATCAGTCCAGCAATCATGACGAAAATGAAGTTTGTGTGCTATTGAGAATTTTCAGAACATGCTAATGAAGTCCACTTCTATAAATGCATGTTGTCTGTACATCTTGTTGAGGGAGAATCTATGACGTCAACGTAGGTTAAACACTAGTTTGCCGCATTCGGGTATACATATAACTCTGTCAAATATTTTGTTTTCGTAAAGCTGCCTAAATGGACAAGAATGCACTTCTGTTTGGTGGCATACAGACATGTTATATTATGTTGCGTCTAACATTTCGGGGAATTCAAAACATACGTGACAAGCCAAACGTTTTGCTTTAGAAATATATGGATGTTGCAAAGAACGTTACGAAGGAAAAGTTTGAGTCAGTGCGTCTGTCGTCAATATTCTGAGGGGACATCAGAGGAAGGGAAATTGTCTGCTAACATCAGTGGTTATTTTACATGTGGTGAACGATTTTGTTTTGCTTTATCAGATATTTCCATATAACCCAATCATAAATATATCGGAATCGGTCTTCAACGGGATAACCAACAAGCCATAGTCAACGATGTCCAACGCGACGGAAGACTCCGAGACGTCGACGGGACTGGTGGTCGTGTCTTCGTTCCAGATCTTGTTCGGTGTGGTCGGTCTGGCGGGGAACTCCCTATGCTTTTTTGTTTTGCGACGTCAGTCCGATAAGAACCATACCAACTGGCTAATCGTCAACCAATGTGCCGCGGATTTCCTAGTATCCTGTCAACTGATCGCGGCCGCCGTCCATTTCAATTGGTTCTACAACGGTCCCAATCGCGGCGGACTGGCGGGACAGTTGTTCTGCAGACTGTGGGATTCCCGAAGCACGATTTTTGCCGGTTTCGCGATCTCCACCTTTAACCTAACAGCGATTTCCGTCGAGCGTTATGTGGCCGTTGTGCACCCCGTTGTCTACATGACGCGATTTAAGAGGAAGACCCTATACGCTCTCGCAGTCATCGCCTGGCTGACCGCCCCAATATTGCAGGTGGTTATCGCCGCCATACAGTTTGAGTATCGGGACGGGACTTGCCGCTATATTCCCACCGGTCCCGCAATTGGCGTCGCGGTATTTATCTGGGAATACTTCCTTCCCGTAGTCATCATGGGATACTCCTTTGTGCGGATCGCGTTTAAACTCAATTCGCTTAACCGCGTCGGGAACGCGTCGCACGGCCTAGAAGCGACATCAAAGGCACCTGTACAATCCGCCACGCAGGCATCAACCGCTAATGAAACGAACGAGATCGTTATCAACGATAACGATGACGTCAACGTCAACGGAGATGGGACAAGCAACAGTAAAGGCAATAAACAGCCGGCAAAAAGTGAAAATGCCGCCGGGAACGTTCGGCGACGCAACATCACCATCACCCTCCTCATCATCTACGTCACGTACCTCGTCTGCTGGACGCCCAACCAGTTCGTCTTCTTGGTCTTCAACTTCGGCGTGCTGCCAGGCTTACAATCGGTAGCACCGGCCACGTCATCACCACCATCCTGGCCACGCTCAACACCTGCATCAACCCCATCGTGTACGCGTTCAAGTACAAGGCTTTCAGGAGAGGGCTGCGAGATCTCTTCTGTAAGTGTTCCCGCGGGAACGCGTCATAGAATCATCTTCACGTGTTAAACATGACATTATGATTGGGGTAAAGCATTTCATCCCCAGTGGCAAATCGTCATTATCGCCTACACAATGGGACTCGAGATCACGACTTTCCCTTCACATAGCTTCAGGAGAGATTACGAGATTTTATTCTTTAGAATGTTCCAAAAGTATAATTATTCATGTTTTTGTGTGCAAAAATCAAGCTTGAGGTAACCCTTGTGTGCAAATTTTAATGATCTGTGAAATATGTCAACCGATCTATTACTATGATTCTTTTTATCACTGTTCGTGTACTGCCATATGTCCATGTATGTTCACTGATCGTATAATGACACCACCATTTGCTGATCACAGTTTTTTGTAAATCATTTAGTCGAAGGGGGTGCTTACTATTGTTCTTGTGAATGAATGAGTGTTATTTTGTATCCGATCCGCGTGTCAACGCTTGTTTATGTATAAGTATGTTAGTCAAACCTGTCATGTGTATATTAATGATAATAATAATATATACTATGACGAATTTATATAGCGCTTAATGCAAACGAGCCTCTAAGCGCTTTAGAAAAGAAGATTAGAGAGTATACATATAGTGTGAAAATAGAGAGGAGTTCGAACTATATATGACTGATAATGTTGTGTAACCAGTGTATATATTTACCAGAAAAAGTGGCCACTGTAGACAGGTGATCTTTGTAGACAGGTACAATGGTTTCCACTGCAGGAGATCACCACTATAGGCAGGTTTGGCTGCGTTATGGCCCGGTCACACATAGCCGACGCACGGGGGACGCACGGCCCGCGCATTGAAATTGGAAAATAAGGTCAGTGCGTCGTTGTGCGCCCAACTTTTGTCAAGGCTCAAGCGACGCACGGCCCGCGTTTCGAAAATTATTCAAAAGCTGGAAAATAAGATCAGATAGGTGTGCGCTAGGTGTTCGCTAGACCTCAGCCTCTGTACACATTTTAATACATAGTGAATGCCCAGCGTGTGCTCCGCGTTATGTCTGACGTTGGTCTAGCGCGCTCTGCGCGTGTCTGGCGTCCTTCCGGCGTGTACGATCGTGCGTCGAGCTCGACGCACATTTTTGTGCATGCTCAAAAATCCCGACGCACACAGGTGAGTTCGGACGCATGACGGCGAATGCATAGCGTTGGTCTAGCGCGCTCGACGCATGAGTAACGAATGACGACGCACACCTAGCGAACGACGACGCACTGGCCAAAATTGCAAATTTCAATGCGCTGGCCGTGCGTCCCCGTGCGTTGCCTATGTGTGACCACCCCATTAGACAGGTGGCCACTATAGACGTATATATACGTCATATCGTGTAAGTATTGCCAATTAATGATGTTCGCTATTCGTATCTTATTTAATAATGACCAATCATCCCAGTTTACACCTGCTCTTCTTGGTAATTGGTGGAATAAAGGGATCTAGTAACTTTGTTGACATGTGAAAACAGTGATGAATGGTTGATATAATGTATATTGTGTTATCTGATATGTCCACTGGGTGTTAATGGTGTTCAATGGACGTTATATGGCCCGATTAATGAGCACAAATGCAAAGTGATATTTATTAACTCATTGCACTCTATTTGTACACGGTTTTGGATGATCCAGTGGATAATTTAACATCTGAACACTTCAATCGTATAAATATCTTTTAACGAAAGGGACATTAGAAAAACCGAAAACTGTCCCATGTTTGTATTGTGATACGAAAACAACAAGGTATGAGGGAACCGCTAGAATTCCAATTGGATTTTGAGGATTTGGACAATGTTACTAAGTCCCTTTATAGCCCGGTCATATATCAACGGATTGCGCAACGGATGTCAAACGGAGAGCAAAATTTTCCATCCGTTCTATACGTTCTTGTCCGTTCCTTGTCCGGTGATGTACGTTGTTCTATGTTTTTGTACATGAAGCAATGGAGACGACTTTCATCACCTGATAATTTAATTTCGCAAATTGTCTATTCGTTGGGCATACGTTTCCGATATCCGTTGATATCTGACCGGGCCATAAATGGCCCGGTCAGATAATGACCAATCATCCCATTTCCCACCTGCTCTTCGTGGTCATTAGTGGTCAATCATAATTATTTCCCGTTTTAGATTCTTATACAATATAATGAGCTCATCAATTTCTCCACCTGTACAACTCGCTTCCCGCCATTAATTATGACCAATCACCGTGACAACCCACGCTCAGTGTGTTTAGATGAGCAAAAAACTATGATAATTGTGTTGACTGTTCTTTCATATCATGATTATCCATAAGAAATTAAGGGGGTGGCGCGGAATAAAGTTAGGTAGTGGGCGAGAAGGACTCATTGGCCCGAATTCATTACGTCATATATGTTGCGTATCTTTAGTTTTTATAGTCAAGGAACAACATGACATAACATATCTGCGACCAGTTAAACCCGATCATTGACATGTTAAGAGTCCTTTTGTCCGAACGTCACAAAACATTTAAAGGTATGGTGACAAGAAAACTGCCTCAAAATTGGGTTTTACTGTATCTAAGGTAGATTTTCATGAAGATTACTAATATAAACATATTTTCCTCGTGGGAAAACCGGTAAAATACAAAAATCACTTGTAAAATTCACTTTTGGAACCCCCGTAAAAAAACTGAGTCCCGGGCGAACAAAAAATGACGTCATCTTTGTGACGTCACCTGCAGGCAATCGCAGTTAGCTCGGTCATAGCGTACACGCTGAGTGCAATACTCACGTTGACACAGAGATATTATTTCCATTTGTTTCAATATTTGCAAAAATTTGTTCAGGTTTATATCATGGACGATATACACTCAGATGTGTAGCTGTGTAAGGATTTTCCCAGGTCTTTTATTTACGAGTTAGAATAGAGATAAACATGGAGTGGGTTAAGCAAACCAGTCAGTTGTATAGCACTTTGGTATGCGCATTGTGTGCATGGAATGTGGACTGTAGTGTGGATTGTGTATAGGCCAACATATGGCATAGCGGATAGTGTGTGTGCTATTATATGTGTATACTGCTAAGGCATGGCAGGCAAGCCATGCATGGTGAACAGGTACAATAGTTGTTGTTGTAGCGTAGCAACCCTAGTTGCCTAGAGCTTTGTTCTGTGGATACTTGGACTGGGTGTGTTAGCAAGGGCAGTGAAATTGCATTGCAGTCTTAATTTTGTTGTTGGTCGTCCCCGACTCCGTATAGGGTCATCTTTGACTACCCTTAGGGTCATCTTCCAGTTTCGTCATAGTGTCATCGTCATATCGTCATGAACTTCGTCTTCCCTTCGTGGTGTAGGGTCATCGTCCTCTGATCGTCTCACGTTCGCCCTGAAGGTCCAACGCAAGGTCATCAGGACCGACTCGTCGATTGCTACAGCTCGCGTAATGAAGAGTTCACGTCTCACCCCTGTGTCGCGTTGTGGAACACCCCACTAGTTGGACACCATATAGTAGAGTCACCGTAAATTAGCGCCATCGCTCGCGTCCGTAATGTATGGTGACCTTTCCTGTTTATGTCTTTTGGGACACTTAAACAAAGACTCAAACTAATCCTTTCTTGTTGTTGTTTTACTCAAGACCCTCCTTTTGCTATTCCTCATTGGTTATTGCCAATTTAATCATGTGTTTTGTTTATTGAATGTTAGCTACAGGAGTAGCCAATTTAGATACTGATATAGGCACTCACTTGTGTGGGTCATTAACTTAACTATTATAGTCTTCATTTGGCTTTGATTGTTGGAAGCTTTCCACTGAATTGAAAGATAAGCAATAAAGTTAACTTTGAAGTGTATAACTTGTGTCCCTGTAATTATTTGGGTGGCTAAGCGGCCTTATAGACTTAATGAGTTAGAGAATTAAACCACTCTTACAAGCTGCATCCTGCTACAATTCATTTCTTAGCAATTCTTAAGCATTTTCAGTAAAACCTCAATTTACAAGCAAAAACGAGTTGTTTTACAAGCAAGTCATAGGCTCTGCATGTAAACAATGCACATTCCCCCGCGTTGCGGTCTGCATGTGATGTCATGAATCGGGTGGACACGTGCGCACATTCCCGCTCTGCTATAAATGACTTTTTTTTAGGAGCATGGAACGCCGATGCGAAATAAAGCAAAAAAGTTGCATGATATTTACCTTTTTTTCCCACTTAGGATTTCTTTGAAAAAAAGAGTGTGGTATATCAATAAAGGCACATATTTAAAGCTATAAACCTGATCAAAGCGGGATTTCCCCCCTCCTTTAAGTGTATGAGTGTCGGAATTGGCGGGGAGATGGTGACTAGGGGATGGGGTCTCGGGGTTGTCGCTGATGTTTATATATTATCAATATAAGGGCATGGCGTGGAAATAGAGTTGGGAAGTGGGCATGAATGACACACTGGACCGAATTCTCATCTGTTATATTGATCAGTGCACATCTTTAGTCATCTTTAGCAGGTTTAGGATTAAATAGACACAAATTACCGATTAAATGAACAGTTTAAACTATCTCACCGGAGTGTCAAAAGACTTTTTGTCTGGAAGTCTCCAAACAAGTGTATGATGGTGGGAGGGGGTGACTTGCCGATGGGTGCTTTGTGCCAGGTATTTTAATAAACATAAGGACATGTACATTATATGGAACGGAAATAAAGTTGAAAAATGGGCGTGACGGTCCGGACTCTCTGGCATGTCAGAGATGCATCTTTATTCCATGATAAACCCAATCTTTTGGCATGTTAAAGGGATCTAGTAACTTTGTTGACATGTGCAAAAAGTGATGAATGGTTGATGCAATGTATATTTTTGTTATCTGATATGTCCACTAGGTGTTGTCTGAAAATTTCAAGTCAAATGGACGTTATATGGCCGAGTAATGAGCAAAAATGCAAAGTGATATTCACTACTCATTGCACCCACTTTGTACACGTGTCGACGATCCATTGGATAATTTAACATCTGAACACTTCAATTGTAAATATCTTTTTAACGAATGGAAATTTGAAAAACCGAAACCTGTCCCACGATTTTATTGTTGATACGAATACAATAAGGTATGAGGGAACCGCTAGAATTCCAATTGGATTTTGAGGATTTTGGACAATGTTACTTTAAGAGACATTTTGTCTGGATGCCATCAAACGAATAAGTGTATAAAATGGATGTTGGAATTGGTAGGAGGGATGGCTGGGGGATGGAGGACTGGGGCTGATATTAAATAAATATATTAACAGTCATTAAAGGGATCTAATAACTTTGTTAACATGGGGCTAGTGCCCCTTGCCCCCACAGCGCTACGCCACTGAACTCCTTACCGGTGATCAGATCGATGCGACGCGCGCGTATTTCGGTCTGCTACAACTTTCTTTGAAAATCTTATATAAGGGTCATTCGTTATGATACGGATGCATCTTTATTCCATGATATACCCGATCTTTTGGAATGTTAAAGTGCGTATCTCACCGGCGAGACGTCGCCGCGACCTGCCGCGACTGATCAGTCGCGGTAGTCGCGGCGACTCGGGAGACCGAAAATGGTTTGCAATCTCACCAAGGCGAAGTCTCGGAGACGTCTCCGCGACGTATCCATGGGAGCAGGAAAAAACTGTACCAAATGATAAAGAACTCAGTCACGTGGTCTCTAAAGTGGGTCAAGCAACGTCAAGTAGTGTCGCGGAGACGTCTCCACAACGTCTCCTCTCAGTCGCCTTGGTCTCCAGTAGGTCGCGGCGACGTCACGGCGACGTCTCCCCAGTCGCGGACAAAATTAGTCTCCGCGACTGATGGTTCGAAAATCGACCCGTCTAGTCTCCAGGAGACGTCGCGGCGACGTCGCGGAGACGTCTCCGCGACCAGTGGAAACTGAGTCGCCAACTAGTCGCCAACTATTCTCCAGCCCGTGAGATACCACCTTGAGACATTTTGTCTGGATGTCACCAAACGAATAAGTGTATAAAATGGGTGTTGGAATTGGTAGGAGGGATGGCTGGGGGATGGAGACTGGGGCTGATATTTAAATCAATATATTAACAGGTCATTAAAGGGATCTAATAACTTTGTTAACATGTGCAAAAAAAGTGATGAATGGTTGATAAAATGTTTATTTTTTGTGATCTGATATAATGTTCAGCTAAGTAATGTGTGAACATTTCACGTTAAATGGATATCATATTATGGCCGAGTTACGAGCGAAAATGCAAAGTGATATTCGATAACTCACTGCACTGACTGTGTACACAGTTATAACTTTCCAGTGGATAACTACAAATTCAAACACTTCATTCGTAACTATCTTTTTTTTTAACGAAAGGGACATTCGAAAAAACATACCGGCTCCATGCTTATATTGGTAATACGAATATAACAAACCCAAAGGTATTAGAGAACCACTAGGGTTCTAAGTAAATTTAGTTGTAGTAGATTTTGACAATGTTAATAGATTCCTGTAATGATATAGTACGGAAAAAAACTTTGAAAGTGGGCGTGAATAGCTCTCTGGCTTGTATTTTCACTAGTCTTATGTCAGGTCATAGGCGTACCCGGGGGGGGGGGGGGTTTGGGGGGTTCAAAACCCCCCTTTTGACCAAAAAATTGCTTTTTTGGGGGGGGGGGGTTGAACCCCCTCCCCCCCGCTTTTCAAATTTGAGCCGGTCTCGACCGTCTAAAACCTGGTCTTGACCGACTAAAACCTGGTCTCGACCGACGTCTCGACCCCAAAAATGTTTGAACATCTCCGTCTCGGGCTCCAAAATTTGAAAATACTTGGTCTTGGCCATCGAAACATTTTTCGGACAACCCCCCCCCCCCCCCCCCCCCCACTGAGAGGGGTTTTCGACTTTGAAGGTACTTGGACTCGGTCTCAAAATTTTTGAAGGTACTTGGTCTCGACTTGAATTTTTTTACAAAATAACCCCTCCCTTTAAAAAATCCTGGGTACGCCACTAATGTCAGTAGTGCATCCTTAATTCGTACCGGTTACTGGAGCGATAATTTCTATACGATAATCATATTGTCAAGTAATATATAACACGCTGCATTGAACTGTGAAAGGAACTGGGTTTCGCCGTTTATGAAGAAGAAGGAATTCAGCCTTGTACTTATATTGGTCAGTTTGAAAACTACACGAATAATCACATGGACGACAAAGTAATTTGTTTAGAAAGGGCTTCGCCTCTATGATAAGTAAGTTTAGTGTAAAGAGAATTCTAAGAAAGTTCATGTGAAGTCAATGGTTTCGCTGACATAGAGATAACAGCCCCGCTTTCTCGCAGAAAACTATTCGATATTTATTATAATTCAAATTTTGAATATAATTGTAAGTTTTTTTTCATGCATAAACCTTGACATACTACCGTTTCAGGCAGTGGCGTAGCTACGGGGGGGGGGGGGGGAGGCACGGGGGGGGGGGGGGGGGCACGTGCCCCCCCCCCCCCTATCGTTTGGCAAAAAACAAAAAAAAAATGACGACCCGACATGAAGCCAAATGTGTCTACAATGTATATCATTCATTCAGCCCCGATTTCTCCCAGAAAACTATTCGACATTTATTATCTAAATATAATTATACGTTTTTGTTTCATGAATAAACGTCGACATACTTGTTTCAGGCACAAATACACTTATGCTCTCTGAATGAATGAATTTTTGACCTAATCAGGCGTAGGTATTTACCAGGAAGCCCTTGTCACAATTAACCTACGACATATTCACGACGAAAATCACGATGGGTTTCGGGGCTTGTTTTGCGATGTTGTACGACAATCGTGCGAATGTGTGGGTGTCGTGCGACGAAAAATCCGACGTGGCTTGAAATTCGGGCTACCCTATTTTATGCCACGGCAGATCCAAAATTGTTGTCGTACTGGGTGTCGTGATAACATCATACGACAAGCGTACGACATTCACACGACATTTATACGTCATGTGAGATTGTCGTGAGATAATCGCAAAAAAAATTCGTACGAATCAACTACTTCGTGCGATTCTTCCAAGTTACTGCTTGATTACCAAGAAAGTTGCCGACAACTCTTGATGTTCCTGTTGTGAAGCATCTACAATTTCGTTCTGACCACTTCCACGACATTCGTACGAAATTTAACCACGGACAGAAAATGCACATTTCGTACGACAGAAGTTCATTGTGACCGGGTTTAACCCTATTAAGGCCGGGGGGGGCCATAATGGCCCCCCCCCTCCGGAATTTTTTTTATTGCTCCAAAACGCTGCAAGATGACGCGCCGCTGCTTGGTGACTTTTTTCTTTCGGGTCTTGCGCACGTTTTAAACAAAAATTTCGAAAATCGGACCCTCCGTACAAAGTCACGTGACCTTTTGTCTATGCAGTCAGCCCGAAAATCGCTAAATTTCG
>JBAMJV010009297.1:0-90000 GCA_037951105.1 Echinarachnius parma
GTATAAAGTATAAGGCAGCCGTTTTCAATATTTATGACTTTTTCTATTCTAGTATCAGGATGAAGTATTACATTATTTTATAGTCTGCCCTTTTAATACTTATTCATTATAATAATGTATACTTGGTAACTGATGAATCACACACTGCACCATGTTTCATAATGTGTACTGGTTCCTCATAATGATGTTTGTATTGTTATGTGTATAGTGTCGTTTGTTTTCTATAATAGCATGTTGTTTTGCAAGGCGTTTCATAGAGTTAGATGGAGGTGTTCCTCATGGGTATTGTAGTTCCCACCGATGTAATAACCCACAATGATAAATGCATTGAAATGTTTGGTGTGTTTTTTTCTTCTCAAAAGGTGCATGCGGAACTGGACGCGGTTGTCGGTCAAGGAAGACAACCGACTATGGGGGATCGACAGGACCTTCCATACTGCAACGCAACACTGACAGAGGTCTTTCGCATCTCTCCCGCTGTTCCAAATTCGCTGCCGCACATGGCCGCGCGAACCGAACCGCTGGGTGATTACGTCATTCCGAAGGGGACCATCGTAATTCCCAACCTGTGGGCCGTGCACCATGACCCGAAGGTCTGGAAGGATCCGGATGTCTTCGACCCGGAGCGATTCTTGGTGGACGACGGAAGTGGTCGGCAGCTGTTCGAGCGCAGCGACGCTTGGATGCCATTCAGTGTTGGTAAGGGACGGAAATGCACTAAAGGCCAGAATTGACCCGATCCGAATGGTATTCAGTCAGCCAGGCTACAGAGTCGGACCCGGATCAGTCGGAGCCGGTTGAACATGTTGAATCGGCCCCGACTGACTCACGACATGTCTCACCGCATGGCTCTCGAATGGCGAAATCGGAGTCATGAGCCAACGCATATACTAGAACGATCCGACTAGAAACCATTCGGACTTGGTCGAGTTGGCTCTGTGTGTTTTTGAATATTAAGAGTCATGTAACCTGCCCCGATTGGCATAATCTCTACGTTATTTGCTTTTCCTTTGGTGGTTAGTTTGCAACTACGCAAGTACACCAATATGTACGTGTTTGGCTAAGACCCATTTCCGGGAAAAAGTTGAGGGGGGCGACATTTGGACTATGTTTGGTGTTTGTTGGGCAGCTAGGTTAAAGGGGTAGTACAGTTTTGGTAAGGCTGAGCTTTAGTAACCAAAACCTGCACAACAACATTATAAACTAATAGTTATAACTCCACCATGCTTGAAATGTATAGAAATTACAAACGACTAAGTAAAAAGCCTGTTATCATTCAAAAAGAGCCATTAAAACACAAGAAAAAAGTGTTGCATTGGTTTCAACCATTTTTCATACAAAATTATGCATGTGATGTTTTGTTGAAATACTGATTAAATAGGGAGATCATCAACAACTATTTAAAAACCTCTTTTGAAAATTTGTGAAAAAGTATAAGCATTTTTAAAATTGTAAAAAAAATCATTGAATAAATCTGGGCCCTAGATTTATTCCGATTGGATATATTTATTGATATTTCCGCCGTATATGAGCCGATTTTGATGAAATAAAGTTTATTCTGTCATTAAAATTGTATGCTCTTTCAAAATTTTCACTCAATTTTTCATTACCTTGGGGAAACCCAATTTCCTTGTTAATTTTTCATTTATATTATGTATTTCCGGTCAGTTCTGTATATTAGAAACAACATAATTCTTTAATATCAGAATTACTAGTATTATAAATGTTGTGTTATCTTCATCCGTATAGGTCGTCGTGAGTGTCTCGGAGCTCAGTTGGCTAAGATGGAGTCATTTCTCTTGTTCACCAACATCTTCCAACGGTTCGACTTCAGGTTCCCGCCTTGCCAGACGCACACCCTGGAAGGAGTCCACGGCACGACTACGTCTCCAGTATCCTACCAAATTTGCGCCATCGAACGGTAACTTTGACCGCAAAATGGAGCCATATTACGAATGTGATGTGACAATTAATACCAATGTAATGCATCATCGAACGCTGACCTTGATTGCAAAATGGATACATATTACGAATATTATGAGTTTTTTTTCCTCATAAACAACCCATAAACAATACAATCACCTTCATGGTTCCGTGTGCGCCAAACATCAGCGAGTGTGCCAATTCCATATTGGGGACAATACTATAACCACGGAAGACGCGTACGTCCTATGCAATAGATAGTCTTCTGCTGCAGACCCATGAACACATTATTTAGTATGGTGATAAGTTTTCCAATTATGTAATTTGTCTTAATACCTTTTTTTCTGAACTTGTTGGTGGAATGGACCACTAAAAATGTTACCTTTCATTTATAAGAATACTATTTTGGGGTTTTGGTTCCCTTTATTCGCAGTTGTTTACCGAACCGACGACCATAGCAAGATTATGGCGAGACAAAATCTTGAAATGATTCTTGGTTATGAAATTATGAGCATTTGTTTAGTGGGTGGGACTTATTTTTTGTGTTTGGTTTATATTGTGGTTAAATCCTTATATCACATTTGAATTGTGCGAATTGAACAATGTACACTTTGAACGTGGACATAGAGGGGTCTATTTTGATTGTGTGGAATCAACATAAATAAACGAGGAACAAAATGAATAATTTTAATTGTATTTTTTATTTATTTATATTTATCTATTTTAAATAGGAAATATGGTATCCCGGCAAACCACCCACCCCTCTTCATCCCCTAGCTCAAATCCCATACTCTCTCTATTCTTCTATATTGATCCTAGCTTCTCCCGTGTGGAGTAACGGCCAGAGGTGGGGTGACCTGCGAAAGTTCTGCATGTCGACCCTCCGGACATTCGGCATGGGAAAGAAGAGCCTTGAGCCGCAGATCAATCTGGAGGCTTGGGAACTCTGTGAGGCGTTGAGAAAGCACGGCGGCCAACCCATGAATCCAAATGACCTTCTGGGCAAAGCGACGGGGAACGTCATCGTCCAGTTGGTAGCGGGAAGGAGGTACGATTACGACGACCCTCAAATTAAGGAAATAGTCCAAGAATTCGACAAGATCCTGTCGGCGATCTCGCAATCGGATCCTGTCCAGACGTTCCCGTTCCTGATCCTTTTCCCCATCAAGAGGTATGCCGCGTTCTTGCAGGGCACGGATCGTATGAGAAAGTTCACTGTTGAGCAGCTCGAGAGCCGACGCCGCTCCTTCCAGGCGGACAACATTCGGGACCTCGTCGACGCCTACTTTGCGGACGATATATCCCGGAAGTTCCCGGTGCATGAATTCTGGCGAGTGCTTTTTGACTTGTTTGGCGCCGGTATGGAGACAACTTCCACGAGTCTGTCGTGGGCAATAATCTACTTGGCACTTCATCCAGATGTTCAGAAAAAGGTACGTGTACTATAAAGTTTTAAAGAGCGTTACGATATCGTATAAAGTATAAGGCAGCCGTTTTCAATATTTATGACTTTTTCTATTCTAGTATCAGGATGAAGTATTACATTATTTTATAGTCTGCCCTTTTAATACTTATTCATTATAATAATGTATACTTGGTAACTGATGAATCACACACTGCACCATGTTTCATAATGTGTACTGGTTCCTCATAATGATGTTTGTATTGTTATGTGTATAGTGTCGTTTGTTTTCTATAATAGCATGTTGTTTTGCAAGGCGTTTCATAGAGTTAGATGGAGGTGTTCCTCATGGGTATTGTAGTTCCCACCGATGTAATAACCCACAATGATAAATGCATTGAAATGTTTGGTGTGTTTTTTCTTCTTCAAAAGGTGCATGCGGAACTGGACGCGGTTGTCGGTCAAGGAAGACAACCGACTATGGGGGATCGACAGGACCTTCCATACTGCAACGCAACACTGACAGAGGTCTTTCGCATCTCTCCCGCTGTTCCAAATTCGCTGCCGCACATGGCCGCGCGAACCGAACCGCTGGGTGATTACGTCATTCCGAAGGGGACCATCGTAATTCCCAACCTGTGGGCCGTGCACCATGACCCGAAGGTCTGGAAGGATCCGGATGTCTTCGACCCGGAGCGATTCTTGGTGGACGACGGAAGTGGTCGGCAGCTGTTCGAGCGCAGCGACGCTTGGATGCCATTCAGTGTTGGTAAGGGACGGAAATGCACTAAAGGCCAGAATTGACCCGATCCGAATGGTATTCAGTCAGCCAGGCTACAGAGTCGGACCCGGATCAGTCGGAGCCGGTTGAACATGTTGAATCGGCCCCGACTGACTCACGACATGTCTCACCGCATGGCTCTCGAATGGCGAAATCGGAGTCATGAGCCAACGCATATACTAGAACGATCCGACTAGAAACCATTCGGACTTGGTCGAGTTGGCTCTGTGTGTTTTTGAATATTAAGAGTCATGTAACCTGCCCCGATTGGCATAATCTCTACGTTATTTGCTTTTCCTTTGGTGGTTAGTTTGCAACTACGCAAGTACACCAATATGTACGTGTTTGGCTAAGACCCATTTCCGGGAAAAGTTGAGGGGGGCGACATTTGGACTATGTTTGGTGTTTGTTGGGCAGCTAGGTTAAAGGGGTAGTACAGTTTTGGTAAGGCTGAGCTTTAGTAACCAAAACCTGCACAACAACATTATAAACTAATAGTTATAACTCCACCATGCTTGAAATGTATAGAAATTACAAACGACTAAGTAAAAAGCCTGTTATCATTCAAAAAGAGCCATTAAAACACAAGAAAAAAGTGTTGCATTGGTTTCAACCATTTTTCATACAAAATTATGCATGTGATGTTTTGTTGAAATACTGATTAAATAGGGAGATCATCAACAACTATTTAAAAACCTCTTTTGAAAATTTGTGAAAAAGTATAAGCATTTTTAAAATTGTAAAAAAAATCATTGAATAAATCTGGGCCCTAGATTTATTCCGATTGGATATATTTATTGATATTTCCGCCGTATATGAGCCGATTTTGATGAAATAAAGTTTATTCTGTCATTAAAATTGTATGCTCTTTCAAAATTTTCACTCAATTTTTCATTACCTTGGGGAAACCCAATTTCCTTGTTAATTTTTCATTTATATTATGTATTTCCGGTCAGTTCTGTATATTAGAAACAACATAATTCTTTAATATCAGAATTACTAGTATTATAAATGTTGTGTTATCTTCATCCGTATAGGTCGTCGTGAGTGTCTCGGAGCTCAGTTGGCTAAGATGGAGTCATTTCTCTTGTTCACCAACATCTTCCAACGGTTCGACTTCAGGTTCCCGCCTTGCCAGACGCACACCCTGGAAGGAGTCCACGGCACGACTACGTCTCCAGTATCCTACCAAATTTGCGCCATCGAACGGTAACTTTGACCGCAAAATGGAGCCATATTACGAATGTGATGTGACAATTAATACCAATGTAATGCATCATCGAACGCTGACCTTGATTGCAAAATGGATACATATTACGAATATTATGAGTTTTTTTTCCTCATAAACAACCCATAAACAATACAATCACCTTCATGGTTCCGTGTGCGCCAAACATCAGCGAGTGTGCCAATTCCATATTGGGGACAATACTATAACCACGGAAGACGCGTACGTCCTATGCAATAGATAGTCTTCTGCTGCAGACCCATGAACACATTATTTAGTATGGTGATAAGTTTTCCAATTATGTAATTTGTCTTAATACCTTTTTTTCTGAACTTGTTGGTGGAATGGACCACTAAAAATGTTACCTTTCATTTATAAGAATACTATTTTGGGGTTTTGGTTCCCTTTATTCGCAGTTGTTTACCGAACCGACGACCATAGCAAGATTATGGCGAGACAAAATCTTGAAATGATTCTTGGTTATGAAATTATGAGCATTTGTTTAGTGGGTGGGACTTATTTTTTGTGTTTGGTTTATATTGTGGTTAAATCCTTATATCACATTTGAATTGTGCGAATTGAACAATGTACACTTTGAACGTGGACATAGAGGGGTCTATTTTGATTGTGTGGAATCAACATAAATAAACGAGGAACAAAATGAATAATTTTAATTGTATTTTTTATTTATTTATATTTATCTATTTTAAATAGGAAATATGGTATCCCGGCAAACCACCCACCCCTCTTCATCCCCTAGCTCAAATCCCATACTCTCTCTATTCTTCTATATTGATCCTAGCTTCTCCCGTGTGGAGTAACGGCCAGAGGTGGGGTGACCTGCGAAAGTTCTGCATGTCGACCCTCCGGACATTCGGCATGGGAAAGAAGAGCCTTGAGCCGCAGATCAATCTGGAGGCTTGGGAACTCTGTGAGGCGTTGAGAAAGCACGGCGGCCAACCCATGAATCCAAATGACCTTCTGGGCAAAGCGACGGGGAACGTCATCGTCCAGTTGGTAGCGGGAAGGAGGTACGATTACGACGACCCTCAAATTAAGGAAATAGTCCAAGAATTCGACAAGATCCTGTCGGCGATCTCGCAATCGGATCCTGTCCAGACGTTCCCGTTCCTGATCCTTTTCCCCATCAAGAGGTATGCCGCGTTCTTGCAGGGCACGGATCGTATGAGAAAGTTCACTGTTGAGCAGCTCGAGAGCCGACGCCGCTCCTTCCAGGCGGACAACATTCGGGACCTCGTCGACGCCTACTTTGCGGACGATATATCCCGGAAGTTCCCGGTGCATGAATTCTGGCGAGTGCTTTTTGACTTGTTTGGCGCCGGTATGGAGACAACTTCCACGAGTCTGTCGTGGGCAATAATCTACTTGGCACTTCATCCAGATGTTCAGAAAAAGGTACGTGTACTATAAAGTTTTAAAGAGCGTTACGATATCGTATAAAGTATAAGGCAGCCGTTTTCAATATTTATGACTTTTTCTATTCTAGTATCAGGATGAAGTATTACATTATTTTATAGTCTGCCCTTTTAATACTTATTCATTATAATAATGTATACTTGGTAACTGATGAATCACACACTGCACCATGTTTCATAATGTGTACTGGTTCCTCATAATGATGTTTGTATTGTTATGTGTATAGTGTCGTTTGTTTTCTATAATAGCATGTTGTTTTGCAAGGCGTTTCATAGAGTTAGATGGAGGTGTTCCTCATGGGTATTGTAGTTCCCACCGATGTAATAACCCACAATGATAAATGCATTGAAATGTTTGGTGTGTTTTTTCTTCTTCAAAAGGTGCATGCGGAACTGGACGCGGTTGTCGGTCAAGGAAGACAACCGACTATGGGGGATCGACAGGACCTTCCATACTGCAACGCAACACTGACAGAGGTCTTTCGCATCTCTCCCGCTGTTCCAAATTCGCTGCCGCACATGGCCGCGCGAACCGAACCGCTGGGTGATTACGTCATTCCGAAGGGGACCATCGTAATTCCCAACCTGTGGGCCGTGCACCATGACCCGAAGGTCTGGAAGGATCCGGATGTCTTCGACCCGGAGCGATTCTTGGTGGACGACGGAAGTGGTCGGCAGCTGTTCGAGCGCAGCGACGCTTGGATGCCATTCAGTGTTGGTAAGGGACGGAAATGCACTAAAGGCCAGAATTGACCCGATCCGAATGGTATTCAGTCAGCCAGGCTACAGAGTCGGACCCGGATCAGTCGGAGCCGGTTGAACATGTTGAATCGGCCCCGACTGACTCACGACATGTCTCACCGCATGGCTCTCGAATGGCGAAATCGGAGTCATGAGCCAACGCATATACTAGAACGATCCGACTAGAAACCATTCGGACTTGGTCGAGTTGGCTCTGTGTGTTTTTGAATATTAAGAGTCATGTAACCTGCCCCGATTGGCATAATCTCTACGTTATTTGCTTTTCCTTTGGTGGTTAGTTTGCAACTACGCAAGTACACCAATATGTACGTGTTTGGCTAAGACCCATTTCCGGGAAAAGTTGAGGGGGGCGACATTTGGACTATGTTTGGTGTTTGTTGGGCAGCTAGGTTAAAGGGGTAGTACAGTTTTGGTAAGGCTGAGCTTTAGTAACCAAAACCTGCACAACAACATTATAAACTAATAGTTATAACTCCACCATGCTTGAAATGTATAGAAATTACAAACGACTAAGTAAAAAGCCTGTTATCATTCAAAAAGAGCCATTAAAACACAAGAAAAAAGTGTTGCATTGGTTTCAACCATTTTTCATACAAAATTATGCATGTGATGTTTTGTTGAAATACTGATTAAATAGGGAGATCATCAACAACTATTTAAAAACCTCTTTTGAAAATTTGTGAAAAAGTATAAGCATTTTTAAAATTGTAAAAAAAATCATTGAATAAATCTGGGCCCTAGATTTATTCCGATTGGATATATTTATTGATATTTCCGCCGTATATGAGCCGATTTTGATGAAATAAAGTTTATTCTGTCATTAAAATTGTATGCTCTTTCAAAATTTTCACTCAATTTTTCATTACCTTGGGGAAACCCAATTTCCTTGTTAATTTTTCATTTATATTATGTATTTCCGGTCAGTTCTGTATATTAGAAACAACATAATTCTTTAATATCAGAATTACTAGTATTATAAATGTTGTGTTATCTTCATCCGTATAGGTCGTCGTGAGTGTCTCGGAGCTCAGTTGGCTAAGATGGAGTCATTTCTCTTGTTCACCAACATCTTCCAACGGTTCGACTTCAGGTTCCCGCCTTGCCAGACGCACACCCTGGAAGGAGTCCACGGCACGACTACGTCTCCAGTATCCTACCAAATTTGCGCCATCGAACGGTAACTTTGACCGCAAAATGGAGCCATATTACGAATGTGATGTGACAATTAATACCAATGTAATGCATCATCGAACGCTGACCTTGATTGCAAAATGGATACATATTACGAATATTATGAGTTTTTTTTCCTCATAAACAACCCATAAACAATACAATCACCTTCATGGTTCCGTGTGCGCCAAACATCAGCGAGTGTGCCAATTCCATATTGGGGACAATACTATAACCACGGAAGACGCGTACGTCCTATGCAATAGATAGTCTTCTGCTGCAGACCCATGAACACATTATTTAGTATGGTGATAAGTTTTCCAATTATGTAATTTGTCTTAATACCTTTTTTTCTGAACTTGTTGGTGGAATGGACCACTAAAAATGTTACCTTTCATTTATAAGAATACTATTTTGGGGTTTTGGTTCCCTTTATTCGCAGTTGTTTACCGAACCGACGAGACCATAGCAAGATTATGGCGAGACAAAATCTTGAAATGATTCTTGGTTATGAAATTATGAGCATTTGTTTAGTGGGTGGGACTTATTTTTTGTGTTTGGTTTATATTGTGGTTAAATCCTTATATCACATTTGAATTGTGCGAATTGAACAATGTACACTTTGAACGTGGACATAGAGGGGTCTATTTTGATTGTGTGGAATCAACATAAATAAACGAGGAACAAAATTAATAATTTTAATTGTATTTTTTATTTATTTATATTTATCTATTTTAAATAGGAAATATGGTATCCCGGCAAACCACCCACCCCTCTTCATCCCCTAGCTCAAATCCCATACTCTCTCTATTCTTCTATATTGATCCTAGCTTCTCCCGTGTGGAGTAACGGCCAGAGGTGGGGTGACCTGCGAAAGTTCTGCATGTCGACCCTCCGGACATTCGGCATGGGAAAGAAGAGCCTTGAGCCGCAGATCAATCTGGAGGCTTGGGAACTCTGTGAGGCGTTGAGAAAGCACGGCGGCCAACCCATGAATCCAAATGACCTTCTGGGCAAAGCGACGGGGAACGTCATCGTCCAGTTGGTAGCGGGAAGGAGGTACGATTACGACGACCCTCAAATTAAGGAAATAGTCCAAGAATTCGACAAGATCCTGTCGGCGATCTCGCAATCGGATCCTGTCCAGACGTTCCCGTTCCTGATCCTTTTCCCCATCAAGAGGTATGCCGCGTTCTTGCAGGGCACGGATCGTATGAGAAAGTTCACTGTTGAGCAGCTCGAGAGCCGACGCCGCTCCTTCCAGGCGGACAACATTCGGGACCTCGTCGACGCCTACTTTGCGGACGATATATCCCGGAAGTTCCCGGTGCATGAATTCTGGCGAGTGCTTTTTGACTTGTTTGGCGCCGGTATGGAGACAACTTCCACGAGTCTGTCGTGGGCAATAATCTACTTGGCACTTCATCCAGATGTTCAGAAAAAGGTACGTGTACTATAAAGTTTTAAAGAGCGTTACGATATCGTATAAAGTATAAGGCAGCCGTTTTCAATATTTATGACTTTTTCTATTCTAGTATCAGGATGAAGTATTACATTATTTTATAGTCTGCCCTTTTAATACTTATTCATTATAATAATGTATACTTGGTAACTGATGAATCACACACTGCACCATGTTTCATAATGTGTACTGGTTCCTCATAATGATGTTTGTATTGTTATGTGTATAGTGTCGTTTGTTTTCTATAATAGCATGTTGTTTTGCAAGGCGTTTCATAGAGTTAGATGGAGGTGTTCCTCATGGGTATTGTAGTTCCCACCGATGTAATAACCCACAATGATAAATGCATTGAAATGTTTGGTGTGTTTTTTCTTCTTCAAAAGGTGCATGCGGAACTGGACGCGGTTGTCGGTCAAGGAAGACAACCGACTATGGGGGATCGACAGGACCTTCCATACTGCAACGCAACACTGACAGAGGTCTTTCGCATCTCTCCCGCTGTTCCAAATTCGCTGCCGCACATGGCCGCGCGAACCGAACCGCTGGGTGATTACGTCATTCCGAAGGGGACCATCGTAATTCCCAACCTGTGGGCCGTGCACCATGACCCGAAGGTCTGGAAGGATCCGGATGTCTTCGACCCGGAGCGATTCTTGGTGGACGACGGAAGTGGTCGGCAGCTGTTCGAGCGCAGCGACGCTTGGATGCCATTCAGTGTTGGTAAGGGACGGAAATGCACTAAAGGCCAGAATTGACCCGATCCGAATGGTATTCAGTCAGCCAGGCTACAGAGTCGGACCCGGATCAGTCGGAGCCGGTTGAACATGTTGAATCGGCCCCGACTGACTCACGACATGTCTCACCGCATGGCTCTCGAATGGCGAAATCGGAGTCATGAGCCAACGCATATACTAGAACGATCCGACTAGAAACCATTCGGACTTGGTCGAGTTGGCTCTGTGTGTTTTTGAATATTAAGAGTCATGTAACCTGCCCCGATTGGCATAATCTCTACGTTATTTGCTTTTCCTTTGGTGGTTAGTTTGCAACTACGCAAGTACACCAATATGTACGTGTTTGGCTAAGACCCATTTCCGGGAAAAGTTGAGGGGGGCGACATTTGGACTATGTTTGGTGTTTGTTGGGCAGCTAGGTTAAAGGGGTAGTACAGTTTTGGTAAGGCTGAGCTTTAGTAACCAAAACCTGCACAACAACATTATAAACTAATAGTTATAACTCCACCATGCTTGAAATGTATAGAAATTACAAACGACTAAGTAAAAAGCCTGTTATCATTCAAAAAGAGCCATTAAAACACAAGAAAAAAGTGTTGCATTGGTTTCAACCATTTTTCATACAAAATTATGCATGTGATGTTTTGTTGAAATACTGATTAAATAGGGAGATCATCAACAACTATTTAAAAACCTCTTTTGAAAATTTGTGAAAAAGTATAAGCATTTTTAAAATTGTAAAAAAAATCATTGAATAAATCTGGGCCCTAGATTTATTCCGATTGGATATATTTATTGATATTTCCGCCGTATATGAGCCGATTTTGATGAAATAAAGTTTATTCTGTCATTAAAATTGTATGCTCTTTCAAAATTTTCACTCAATTTTTCATTACCTTGGGGAAACCCAATTTCCTTGTTAATTTTTCATTTATATTATGTATTTCCGGTCAGTTCTGTATATTAGAAACAACATAATTCTTTAATATCAGAATTACTAGTATTATAAATGTTGTGTTATCTTCATCCGTATAGGTCGTCGTGAGTGTCTCGGAGCTCAGTTGGCTAAGATGGAGTCATTTCTCTTGTTCACCAACATCTTCCAACGGTTCGACTTCAGGTTCCCGCCTTGCCAGACGCACACCCTGGAAGGAGTCCACGGCACGACTACGTCTCCAGTATCCTACCAAATTTGCGCCATCGAACGGTAACTTTGACCGCAAAATGGAGCCATATTACGAATGTGATGTGACAATTAATACCAATGTAATGCATCATCGAACGCTGACCTTGATTGCAAAATGGATACATATTACGAATATTATGAGTTTTTTTTCCTCATAAACAACCCATAAACAATACAATCACCTTCATGGTTCCGTGTGCGCCAAACATCAGCGAGTGTGCCAATTCCATATTGGGGACAATACTATAACCACGGAAGACGCGTACGTCCTATGCAATAGATAGTCTTCTGCTGCAGACCCATGAACACATTATTTAGTATGGTGATAAGTTTTCCAATTATGTAATTTGTCTTAATACCTTTTTTTCTGAACTTGTTGGTGGAATGGACCACTAAAAATGTTACCTTTCATTTATAAGAATACTATTTTGGGGTTTTGGTTCCCTTTATTCGCAGTTGTTTACCGAACCGACGACCATAGCAAGATTATGGCGAGACAAAATCTTGAAATGATTCTTGGTTATGAAATTATGAGCATTTGTTTAGTGGGTGGGACTTATTTTTTGTGTTTGGTTTATATTGTGGTTAAATCCTTATATCACATTTGAATTGTGCGAATTGAACAATGTACACTTTGAACGTGGACATAGAGGGGTCTATTTTGATTGTGTGGAATCAACATAAATAAACGAGGAACAAAATGAATAACCAAGGAAATAAAACGGCTCAACACTTGTAGACATTCAGTTGTGTAAGCGGGGTAAAATGATTATATATATATAATTTGAAATGTTCCATCTTAGTCAAGTGTAAATCGAACGTGAAGAGCAAGACATTAGACCAATAATAGAAAGCTTGTTTGTTTGTTTGTTTGTTTTATTTCCAAATCAAGATTAAAAATACATACAAATCAGAACATAACATACCAAATTTTTACACCAAAGTAGTATTACAAGTTGTTGAATATTCTATTTGTATGTTGCTATATATAAAATGATAATTGGTAGGATGTTGTATTTGCAATCATCCATTCACTATCATATTGATTGAACTGCATGTGAGAATTTTGTTTAATAAATGCTCGCTATGTGTGTCACACTTACTATATCTTGAGCTACCCCAAGGACGACACACATATAAATTTACCGTAATAATTCGATATAAAACGGAACTTCAAAAGTTTGTCACCTTATCATGATCTTTTGCACTTCACTGATCTCATATGAATGCTTGATGTGACCACCGGCGCCGATTCCATCCGAAAACACAATGCATTGGGGGGCGAGCATTGTTTGTGAACAATGCTCTGCCCCCCCCCCAATGCATTGTGTTTTCGGATGGAATCGGCGCGCCTGGATGTGACACCTTTTCATTGAACCTATATAAAGTATAGGTCAAATATATGTCTACAACTGCGCGCTTTGTGACCCAAATAATTATTATAAAATCATTGGTAATATTGTTCCTCAAGGACAACAAACAACATTTTAATTTGATAAAAAAGAGAAAAAGAGAATAATGCAAATAAAAAGGCATACAACTTGACACCTTAAAAGATATGTATTACACAACACTGATTAGTCCATGTCACGCAATTGATTATTTTGTCGTACGATTTTAGCGGAACTACGACAGGATCAGGTGAGATGGTTTTGAAAGTTGCGTAAAGCCTAGTGCCCACTATGCGATCTGCGCTTGCGATCTAGCCCGAGTTGCTAGCGGTTCGGTGTGAATCGCACCAGTTCGCCGCGAGTCAGCCCGATCTCATTGCGTACGCGATCTTTTCGGTGCGCACTTTGCGATCTCACGGCGACTTCCCCTGAGAAATGCATAGTCCCTATTTCCACGCATGCGTGCATGGTTGAGGATTACAGCCAGGTATTGTTCGCTCTTGCTTGTCTTGACATCATAATCCGCTTTGCGAGTTTTGTTTATAAACCCAGTGCCCACTTTGCGATCTGCGCCTAGCGATCTAGAGCGATCTTGCCCGAATAGGAGTGATCCCCTGAGATCTGTGGTTAAGTCGCAAAGTGGGCACCAATGGCCGCACCAGATCGCTGTTACTCGCGTCCGCAAGGGTGGTGTCGGCTGCGGTCGCCAGGTTTTTTACATGTTCAACAATTTCGTTCTCGATCGCATGTCGGGCGGGATCGCACAAATGGCAAGCCGTTTGAACAATTATTCATAGTTCCTGATAACAAGAATTCAATCCTTGATATCAAGAATTCTGTTTTTATATATCAATAATTAAATTCTTGATATCAAGAAATAAATTCATGATATCGAGAATTCGATTTCTTGATATCAAGAATTCGATTTCTTGATATCAAGAATTGATGGAATTGAATTCTTGAAATCAAGAATTGCCATTGGTTAACAACAGAAAATGATTTCTTTATATCAAGCATTCGATGTTCAGTTATGTGAAACTGCTTTACAAAGGCGACCTGCGAGAATCAAGAATTCTTTTCTTGATATCAAGAAATGAATTCTATCAAGAAATTATTTTTGTTGTTAAGCAATGGTAATTATTGATATCAAGAAAAGGAAATAAATGTTAAAACGGCTAGCCATGACTGGCCATGCTCATACATTCAACAAATTTCAACAAGCGTGAATTTACTATTGTATTCCACGACAATGCGTGAAAATGGGGCCAAGGCATGACCCCGAAGAAGTCACACTGAAAAGGTCGCGTGCACAATGGAATCGGGCTGACTCACTGCGAACTGATGTGATTCCAAGGTCGCTAGCCCAATGCCCACTATGCGATCTTGCCCGAATAGGAGCGATCCCCTGAGATATGTGTTATGCTAGGTTTACACCATGTCTCGGCGGCCACGGCAGCCCCGTTTGCCCAAAACGTAGTTAGGCGACAGACAGAAAAAAACCCGCGAGATTTCTCGATAGTCGGCGTCACACAGAGACCAATTATCTAGATAATAGTTATCTAGATAATTCGCTGTCTGTCACCGATAATTTCACTAGTGGCTCGAAATAGTGCATGATATATTTGTTTTATATCCTTCGCATAATCATAATCATCGCAAAAATAAATGATGTAAAGAAAAATATAAAGAAAAACAAAACATTGATCATGGAACCATCACTGCACTGACTATTTTCTGTCTGTGACACTGACCCCCTTTGCGCAATAGTCCTAGCGCAGAGCGCGTATTGCGCTATCTTTCCATTCATGGTTACGCGCCTTAACAACTAATGCGCACCCAAATGGAAAACGCGCGCATCAAAGTGAATAATTAACCTGCTTTACATACTACACACGTGTTTATTGTATGGAGAAAATTGTCATTCGTACATTACACATACAGCTAGTGCAGTGCACAAAATGACGAATTAGTGTCACGACCACAGAAGGACAACGATGCACAATGTGCACCATTGTCGGAATTTTTAAATTCGAATACCGCTACGTTATACATGAAATGCATTTCTAGAATATTCTTTGGAACTTATTGATACTTGATACTGGAACTTAGTGAAAATATCCTGTATTTCTTTTTAAATAACTCTTTGAGAAATCTCGTCGAGCATCTTTCGCAAGCTAAAACAAGACCTCTGCTCGCAGGGAATTTTTATAACACGCATCTCTATATGGGCTCACCCGGCGTCTATGACGTCATTCATGGTATAGCATTTATTATATCCTACATGAATGAGATCCTGTTCAGTGATTGGTCTACATAGCGTCATGTGACCAAACATAGTAATGCCCATGGAGAAAAATGTGCTATGCGTGACGTCATTCATGGAATAGTAAATGCTATTCCATGAATGACGTCATAGACGCCGGGTGATCATATTGAGCCCATAGAGATGCGTGTTATAAAACTTCCCCGCGAGCAGAGGTATTGTTTTAGCTTGCGAAAGATGCTCGACGAGATTTCTAAAAGAGTTATTTAAAAAGAAATGCAGCATATTTTCACCCGTGAATATCAATAAGTTCCAAAGAATATTCTAGAGATGCATTTCATGTATAACGTAGCGGTATTCGAATTTAAAAATTACGACAATGGTGCACATTGTGCATCGTTGTCCTTCTGTGGTCGTGACACTAAATCGTCATTAGAAAATTGGCCGCGGTATGCACTACACTAGCTGTATGTGTAATGTACGAATAACTAGTTTCTCCATACAATTACACGTGTGTAGTAACGTAAAGCAGGTTAATTATTCACTTTGATGCGCGCGTTTTGCATTTGGGTGCGCATTAGTTGTTAAGGCGCGGAACCATGAATGGAAAGATAGCGCAATACGAGCTCTGCGCTAGGACTATTGCGCAAAGGGGGTCAGTGTCACAAACAGAACATAGTCAGTGCAGTGATGGTTCCATGATCAATGCTTTGTTTGTCTTTATATTTTTCTTTAATTTAATTTAAATCATTTATTTTTGCGATGATGATGATTATGCGAAGGATATAAAACAAATATATCATGCACTATTTCGAGCCACTAGTGAAATTATGGATTCCTCGGTGACAGAAAAAGCACTATGTTCTTCGGGTCTACGACCCTCAGAACATAGTGCTTTTCCTGTCACCTCGGAATCCATAATTTCAACTAGAGGCTCTCAGTGCATGGTATATTTGTTTACTATACCATGAATGACGTCACGCATAGCACATTTTTCTCCATGGGCATTACTATGTTTGGTCACATGACGCTATGTAGACCAATCACTGAACAGGATTTCATTCATGTAGGATATAAATATAACTATTATCTAGATAATTCGAACTGGGTCGGGAAAATTGTGTGTGACACCGCCTAATAATGGGAGAAATTTCTTAGTTCGTAGTATAGGATTTTTCGCAAGAAATTTCGCGGGAAATTTCGTGACAGACAGCGAATTATCTGGATATATATTATCTAGATAATTGGCCCCTGTGTGATACCGGCTTATGGGAATTTTGTACACACATAGCGTGCACTATAACGCTGATAATGAACGTTACCCATAGCAACGTTCATTATACTGAAATACGCAACGGTAATCAACCAATAGGAATGCCAAATTTCACTAAGTTATGATGTCATCATCTTATATTATACAAATAGCGTATGGTTTGGAGTTGAATATACGAGTGTAATATAATTGCACGAGTGAAATTCAAAGGCCCGTATTCTGGAGTCAGGTTTAGTTAAACTTGGTTTAAAGGGGTAGTTTAGTTTTGGTAAGGCTGAACTTTAGTAGCCAAAACCTGCACAGTTAGCCTACATTATAAACTAATAGTAATAACTCCACCATGCTCGAAAGATATACCAAATTACAAACGACTAAGTAAAAAGCCTGTTATCATTCAAAAAGAGCCATTAAAACACAAGAGGGCGCTTTTTAAAAAGGCATTGGTTTCCACCATTTTTCATACAAAATTATGCATGTGATGTTTTATTGACCCCGTTTACAGTGAAAAAAAGGCCGGGCCGAGACGCGTCTCGGCCCGGCCTTTTTTTCACTGTAAACGCTCAAAAGGCCAAATGCGGGGCCAAAAGTGGCCGCGCATTTGGCCCCGCTCTGGAGGTAGTCTCGGCCGCGGCCGAGACGCGTCTCGGCCCCGCTTTTTCTCACTGTAAACGCACGCAGGGCCAAATGCGGTACCAAATTGGGAAAACAATTCATTGCAAATAACGCGCCTTTGTTCTGTGACCCCGGCGTGCCTCCAAAATAATGGTTTGTTTACATGCAGAGCGCCACTACGACAAGATATTGAAAGGGCGGCCGGGCCGCGAGGGCCGAGACCGCCACTGTAAACGCACCAAAATTGGGGGGCCGAGTACCGCAATTTAAGCAGGGCCGAGACGCGTCTCGGCCCGGCCCTGCACTG
Source organism: Echinarachnius parma (assembly GCA_037951105.1). Lineage (NCBI taxonomy): Eukaryota > Metazoa > Echinodermata > Echinoidea > Clypeasteroida > Echinarachniidae > Echinarachnius > Echinarachnius parma. The sequence continues at coordinate 17,931 of JBAMJV010009297.1, forward strand.
TAAACGGGGTCTTTGATATAATGATTAAATAGCGAGTTCATCAACAACTATTTTAAAAACGCTTTTGAAAATTTTTGAAAAAGTGCAAGCATTTTTTTTTTCTTTTTCTAAAAATCATGTAATTATTTGGGCCCCAAATAATTATAAGATCAGATATATTTATTGATATTTCAGCCGTTTCTGGGTCGATTTTGACCAAATAAAGTTTATTCTGCCATTAAAATTGTATGTTCTCTCAAATTCGACACTCAGTTTTGCATTACCTCACAAAAAAATTGTGATGTGCAGCGCCCTCTCTACCAAAACTAAACTACCCCTTTAAGCTAAACCTGAGGTCTAACTAAACTCGCCTTAAACCTCAACTCCAGTCTAAGGCAAGTTTAACTCAATTTCAGTTTCTGAAGTCAGGTTTAGTTATACCTGAGTCTAAGTCAATGACGCATGTGCTGAACGACCATGCATAGATGCAAACAAGTCACCTGATCGTAAGTAATATTTTAAATATGTTCAATATAGGTTCAATATAGATACATTTTTATCCTTATCATCTCTGTAGTTTATACAATCAATTAAAAATGTTTTCATAACAATATGAGGAATCAATACGTCTTTTTGAGGAAGTTATATGACAATCTTTAAACATCAACATCTTGAATGAAAACTCAACATCCGGGCCTTTTTACATGTACCGTACAAATCCGGTACTGCGATATGCATATTGCATGCAATACATGTAATAGCGTTGTGGATATGGGTATTGCAATGCATTCATTTCGAACATAACAAAACCTTGGCAGACCGAACAGAAAAGCTGCGCTAAAAAATACATAACTTGAATCTGTACCATGAAACGCACACAAGTTCTTCATCAGAAAAGGTATGTTTTTTCTATCGTAAAACAATATTAAAAGAAGGCAAAGAAAATGGGATTCCAACGGGATTTGAACCCGAGACCTCCGGATTGCTAGACCGGTGCTCTACCAACTGAGCTATAGAAAACCCTAGACGGTGCTCGTCCCAGAAACCCCTTAATTCTCTTTGCCAGAATGGTCAGAAGCTATTATAAACCTGACATAAACCCGAAGGATACATCAACTTGGGGATATATGCGAGGGATCACCGAAGCGATACAGCTTTTTGTAATAATTAATTCAAACATATAGGGAAACTGACGAGAAATATATTGTGATTAAAAGAAGGCAAAGAAAATGGGATTCCAACGGGATTCGAGCAATCCGGTCTAGCAATCCGGAGGTCTCGGGTTCGAATCCTGTTGGAATCCCAATTTCTTTGCCTTCTTTTAATCACAATATATTTCTGGTCAGTTTCCCTATATGTTTGAAGTAAAACAATATTGAGTACCGCGGCAATTTGTTAAAGGGCAATGAAACCCAAGCAAACTGTTGCTTTCATAGACTTGAAGAGATTAGGAGGAATAATCTCTGAAAGTTAAAGCATAATCGGGCCATGAACAAGAAAACTATGGCTCTTTGAATAGGCCCATTTATTCCTATGGGGAACTCATATTGGCAACGCACTCTGATAAGTATGTGGGCAATTCCACGAAAAAGTTGACATGAACTCAAACAAACAATTGGCTCTATTTCATATCCTATTGATTTTTTCTGCATTATTTTTCCATACAACATGATCCTATGCTTATATCTTTCAGTTTACATGATTTTTTTTATTCTCGGGTGTCTGCTTATACGAGAAACGGAAACCATACATGAAACTCCACACATGGGATTACCCTGTGCAAACTTCAGGAAAATCCTTATATTTTCCAAATTTTCGGGTATTTTTATTATTTAAGGCACCAAATTTGATGACTGATAATCAAAGTACCTTTTCAGATTAAAATTTCAGTCTTTTGAGTGCTCTAAAGTATATTTTTTAATTAATCAAATCCTCTGGACAAACTGTAATGTCCGTGACGCTGAAAAATGTAATGTGCCTTGTCTATAATTTAATACCTAAATCACCTTCATAGGCGCCGGAAGTGGGGGGGCAGGGGCGGCGGCCGCCCCCCAATCCAAAAAGTGGGGGGCAAAACGCGTTTTTGCCCCCCCCCCCCCCCCAAAAAAAAGCCCACCCTCCTCAAAAAAAAAAAAAAAAAAAAAAAAAAAAGAAAGAAAGAAAGAAAAAGTTATATGTATCAGCCAATACTTGTTGATTCTAACGTTTAAAAACTAAGTTATACATCCATTTAAAGTTTTCGCTGCGCGCTTCGCGCGCAAACAAATAATCTCAGTTTGTTGTATAACTTGCGTATGGTACGTCTGGGGTGGGTTTTTCTGTACCGGTCCACGTTGTTCCTGTGTAGGCTGTTATTGCTCTGGCTGTTTGTGTGACGAGGACCAAATTTCACTATTTCAAGAATATAAATGCAAAATCTTCCCCGTGGAAGGGGGATACCCCCTCTCAAACCCTCCCCCTCTGGCTCTGCCCCAGCCCTCGGTCGCTTCACTCCCTCGGGACTCATTTTTGGCTGTAAGCTATGTTGTTGGATTATACATAATGTGGCATATGGTTTATGTTTTTATTCACCAGATTGCACCATTTCAAGTATATAAATGCAAAATCTTCCCCGTGGGAGGGGGATACCCCCTCCCAAACCCTCCCCCTCTGGCTCTGCCCCAGCCCTCGGTCGCTTCGCTCCCTCGGGACTCATTTTGGGCTGTAAGCTATGTTGTTGGATCATACAATTGTGGCATATGTTTTATGTTTTTATGCACCAGATTGCACCATTTCATGTATATAAATGCAAAATCTTCCCCGTGGAAGGGGGGTAAGCTATGTTGTTGGATTATACATAATGTGGCATATGGTTTATGTTTTTATGCACCAGATTGGACCATTTCAAGTATATAAATGCAAAATCTTCCCCGTGGGAGGGGGATACCCCCTCCCAAACCCACCCCCTCTGGCTCTGCCCCAGCCCTCGGTCGCTTCGCTCCCTCGGGACTCATTTTGGGCTGTAAGCTATGATGTTGGATCATACAAATGTGGCATATATGGTTTATGTTTTTATGTTTTTTTTGGGTCGGTATAGCATGCAGATGCGCAACTCCAGCTGGAGTCGCCTACTTTTCAACAATAACCCTTTCCACCTTGCATGTCCCCTCGCATGTGTATCCCTTTCTGCTTGCTATCTCCATCTCCTCTCCTCTCCCAGCTGTATGTACTGGTAGCATTCCATCAGTCTACCTTTCCATAATCGCCTCTCTGTTTGTAACTCAACCCCTACCTCCACGTGGTACTGACTGGATTCCTTGGGCTTTGCGGCCCGAGAAACCAACAGGGGCTCTGGGTAGGGAAGGAAAACCCGAACAAACCACAAGGTGGAGGGCGGTGGCCTCTGCCTTGCTACAGCCGAACATCTTAGCTGCACCCGACTGGGAATTCAGTGGCCGCGTGCCCAGTTGTATCCAGGTCACACCCCTACGAGTATCTATTATGAAAGTTTTCCCCCCGTTACGGCCCCGAGTCCCGGTGGCTGCTTGCTGGCAGCAGAGTGGCAGGGGTGCGAAGAATCTGCCGGATGATTTGCTGCCAATTCCACAGGTACACGACGGAGCAGCGGAGAAACCAGCGAAGCAGAGCACATCAACAGAAGAGAATGCCATGAAGAAGAAGAAGAAGAAGAGCAACATAAAAGGAGGAACTGCATCGTCTAATAGTGTAAGTAGCCAGAACAAGACTAACCACCAACCAAGATCAGATAAAGCACCGGACATGACTAAAGCAGCTACTTCACAGGTCCCTACTTCAAGGAAATCCGGTGTGTTGAATATTGCAACCTGGAATGTGAGAACACTGAAGAAAGTAGGACATTGGGATATACTCCTGGAAGAAGCTCGCAGATTTGACCTGAATATTCTAGGCTTATGTGAGACACACCTGACTAACACAGAAACGCTCATAAACAAAGAGGAGTATTCGATCCTCCTATCCAGCAGGACAGATAACATTAGCCGGGAGGGAGTCGGCATCATGATCTCCCAACAAATCCTGCAATGCTTGGTGAGCTATGAAGCAGTCTCGCCGAGGATCATCACAGCAAAATTCAAAATGAAAGAAGGGATCCTGAATATCATCCAGGTTTACGCCCCTACATCTGCACGTAGTGAACAAGAAAGTGACATTTTCTATGATGCACTGCAGCTGCATATCCAGAAGGTCCCTAGGAAGGAGAACTTAATTGTGATGGGTGACCTCAATGCAAAAGTAGGAGCAGACCATGGAGTATGGGCACCAACTTTGGGCAAGTATGGACTAGGACAGCTCAATAGCAGAGGGGAGAAGCTTCTAGAATTCTGTATGTTACACGGAATGGCATTGTGTAACACATACTTCCAACACAAAGAATGTAGGAGGGCAACATGGACTTCCCCGTGTGGACATTACAGAAATCAGATAGACTTCATCATTACCAAATTAGAGAACATCAAGACGTTCCAGAACTGCAGATCATACTGCTCAGCAGACGTTGGATCAGACCACAATCTAGTACTGGCAAATGTGAAGTTTTCACCTGCAAAGTCTAAGCGAATGAAGAGCCTTCCCAAAAGCTACGATGTTGGCAGACTTAAGGACTCTAACATAGCAGATGAATTTAAAGCCAGGATTGGAGGTGCCTTTGAACCACTACTTCAGCTTCAGGACATGGATGTAGATGAGCTGTGGAAGCAATTCAGGGATACTACCAATAACATCACAGAAGAAGTTATAGGCTTCAAAAGGTCAAGACAAGTTAAAGGTCTCCCAGAAGATGTCTGTAAGGCTTGTGAACAAAGGAGGAAAGCCAGAATCCTGGTGATGAACGATCCCTCGGCCAACAACAAGAAGAGCTACAAAAAACTCAATAAAACGGTCAAGTACGAAGTGAAGAATTGGAAAAAGAAAATTCTTGATGCAGAGGTGGAGGAAATGGAAATTGCTCACGCAAAGAACAACAGCCATGAGCTCTTCAAGAAGGTTAAGAAACTATCTGGAGAACGAGACAAGATGCAACCTGCCGTAAAGAACAAGGACGGCATCTTAAAAACGGCTCCTGCAGAAGTGTTGAAATGCTGGGAACAACATTTTAGCAGCCACCTCAACACGCAATTTCCAAGGGACGAAAATACTCTTCAGACCATACCCGACCCTCAACCTACAGATAACCCAAGTGAACCTTTCACAATTGAAGAAGTAGAGGCAGCAATAAAACTGTTGAAGAACAACAAGGCCTGTGGCTGGGACAAAATAGCTGCTGAAACCCTGAAGACTGGTGGACAGCCGATGAGACAACTCCTGCTCAAAATAATAAATGCAGCATGGTTGGAAGGTAAAACCCCGGAAGACTGGAGCAAGGGTCTCATCACTCCAGTGTTTAAGAAAGGAGATAAGCTGGACCCATCCAACTACAGGGCTATAACGCTACTCTCCATACCTGGGAAAGTTTTCTGTAGGATGGTCCTCGGGAGAATACAGGGAACCATTGAGAATCATCTGACTGAGGAACAATGCGGATTCAGAAGTTGTAGAGGCACCACAGATGCTGTGTTTGTCGTCAGACAGATCATCGAAAAGGCCAGAGAAAGAAAGATACCAATCCACTTGAACTTTGTTGATTTTAAAGCGGCATTCGATACTATTTGGAGAGAAGCGCTCTGGAAATGTTTACGTTCCATTGGTGTGGACAAGTCCTTAGTCGACCTTATAGAGAGCATGTACAAGCAAAGCAAATGCTCTGTTATGGTGAACGGTAAGATAACCGAATGGTTTGATGTCATGACTGGTGTTCGACAAGGCTGCCTCCTCTCTCCAAGCCTCTTTAACCTGTTCCTGGAATTTGTGATGAAGGACATCCAAAAACTAGACAGTGGAATACAGATGGGTGATATGCGTACTAACAACATCAGATATGCAGATGACACCACCCTCATGGAACTTGTATTTGAAAACCTCCAAATCTCTACAAGGGAACTGGAAAAGGCATGTAGAAGTTGGGGAATGAAAATCAATGTCACGAAATGCAGAATCATGACAGAGGACCAACAAGCTATCACACTGAACAACACAAACATCGAGAAAGTGGATACATTTGTCTTTCTCGGCAGCATGGTACCTTCTACAGAAGATGATGTGAAGAGGCGAACAAGACTGGCAGCCTGGTCATTTGGAAGGCTGAAAAGTGCCATCTGGTCCAACCAAGATATCTCAAGGACACTCAAAGTCAGGATCTACAGAGCCCTGATCCTCCCTATTGCCACATATGGAGCAGAATCCTGGACCCTCCGTAAATCAGATAGATCTAAGCTTGAGGTATTTGAGATGAGGTGCCTCCGGAACATCCTTGGAGTTCACCTAATGGACAGAATAAGGAACGAAGAGATCAGGCAGAGGCTGAACATCCCAAGCACCATATGTGAAGAAGTAACAAAACGTCGCCTGAAATGGTTTGGCCATGTGGTACGCATGCCGCATCACCGCCTACCATACCAAGCATACCAGAATGATTTTGACGCACGCAGACCAAGGGGACGCCCTCCTACGAGATGGAAGGACCAAGTTCGGTGCGATGTGGGTCTATCCCTACAAGAGGCAGAACATCTAGCCCAGGATAGAGCAGAATGGAGCAGGATTTCTCGTAGGGGAGCAAGGGGACACACCGTCCTACGCACCTAAGTCAAGTAAGTAAGTAAGTCAAGTTTATGCACCAGATTGCACCATTTCAAGTATATAAATGCAAAATCTTCCCCGTGTGAGGTGGATACCCCCTCCCAAACCCTCCCCCTCTGGCTCTGCCCCAGGCCTCGGTCGCTTCGCTCCCTCGAGACTCATTTTTGGCTGTACGCTATGTTTTTATGCACCAGATTGCACAATTTCAAGTCCAAAATGCAAAAGCTCTCTACCGTGGGAGGGGGGGGGGGGGGGGGGGGGGGGGGGACAACACTCAGTCACTTCGCTCCCTCGGACTTGGTCGCTTTATCCTCGCAATGTCTCACTCTCACCTCTGGCTCAAAGTTGGCAACCCTGTGAGTGCGGTTGGGCATGAGCCCCTAAACACATAAATCGTGAGCCCCCTTAGGGTTTTGCCCCCCAATCCAAAACTGCTTCCGGCGCGCCTGATCACCTTTGTGAGGTCTCAGAACTCAGAGATTTTTGCAAAGATGTATATGGATGCAAAAAGTCATGTCCAAAAAATGTAATGTCCGTGACGGCGCACATTTTGCAGAATTACTCAGTATACTAACGAATTGGATAAATGTTCTGAAACTTTGTTGGCATACTTAACCAGGCTATTTCTTTGTAATCAAAATAAACGTTAGACATTAGGTAGAGGTATAAATTAGTAGTGGCATTGGAAAGTCATGAAAATACTGTCTGTTTGTAATGTCCGTGACGCTGGAGTTGCCCATGTGGACTACTCCCCATATGTTTTATACACAAATTTTCCCATTTTTACAGTTTTCGTCATAGTCACACTTTTCCATTCCCCAAACTCACGATATGTGGTGTATAAATGTATTCTACAAAACATATGTTGAACTCAAACGAAGGCTAAACATATATTTTGAGAAAATAGAACAAAATTTAAATTTTGTGTAGATGACGTATGGGGAGTAGTCCACAACTTTGCCAGCGTGCGTTGCCAATTTGAGTCACTCATATAAATAAATGGATATTTTTAAAGAGCCAAAGTTTTCTTATTTCTTGACCGATTGTACTCAAACTTTCAGAGATTATTCTTCCTAATCTCTTCAAGTCTATGAAAGCAAAATTTTGCTTGGGTTTCATTGTCCTTTAAGTTATCGTGACTTATATGCGAAGGTACGAAGGTCATCCATCACCATGTACACCGCCATAACTTCGCGGTCGGCACACCGGTAGATGTCCGATGCATTGAAAAGCCGCATGCAGCTTTTCTGTTGTGATTCTGACGAGCTTATACTGATTTCTTGATCGAAATGAATGCATAGATGGTTTATAAGCTTTCCAATAGACTTTCCCATTGATGTGCAACTGTGGAAAACAAATACAAACTATTTTCCGAGTTTGTAGCATGATCGAACGTTGCTTAAACCATCCTTAAACTATGTGAACACATAGTTTAACTCAGCCCTATACCGTATACTGCACACGTTAAAGTTAAACCCGCCTTAAACCTGCCTTAAACCTTGGATCGTTAAACCCGACTTCAGAATATAAAAAATTTCGACTTGAGGTTTAAATGCCGAGTTTAAACCTGCCTTAAACCTTGCTTAAACTTGAAGTTTAACTAAACCTGACTCCAGAATACCGGCCAAAATGTAGAGGTGTGTATTGTGGAATATTTAACGACAAGAAGCATGAACTATTTGTTATATAAGATGATTATTTGGAGGAACTGGTTTTGTTATCATATTGATGAACCCGAATTTACCTCACAATGCTTGTTTACATTGTATTTTCTATCGAAGAAAAAACTCGCGAAAGTGATCATGAAAAAGATGGAAAATGCTTCGTTTAGTAAATTATCTGCTCCGTAGTAAATAAATGTTGCCAGTTTCGTAAATTGCATGGTATGTGGTTAGGTATTGCTAAGTTTGGGACTGGAAATGCACACAGTCCTTTGATTATTTCACTTTTACGGACAATTTTACAGCGATTTCATAGCGGACTGAATTTGACGTAACGCACTTCAAGGCCATGCCTTGTTTGGCTCTCTATGGGAAGTTTGTACACGCACACCGTGCATGAATGTATGTTATAGTGCTCGTTACCAGATTAAGCAGCGGTAATCAACCAATAGGAATGCTCAATATCCCTTTATTATGACGTCATCATCTTATATTATACAAATATTGAATGTTTATGAGTGCAATGGTACGAATATTTGCATGAGGTGAAAGATGGAATGAGTTGAATGGAACATTCCATCTTTCACCGAATGAAAATATTTGTACCATTGCACGAATGAAAAAACATTCATTATTTGTATAATATAAGATGATGACGTCATAACTTAGTATATTTCCACGAATGTCATGTGACCTGAATTCAACCAATCACATTGCGAGTATATTCTAAGGTGACATATAAAATGTTTATTCCCGTATTTTATATTTTATTCTTCATCTTCGCAATTATTGGGGGGGGGGGGGGGGGGGGGGTCGGGCGAAACAATATGTTCGCCCCCCTAAATATTTTCATTGGGGAGGCGACCGCCCCCCCCCCCCCCTGCCCCCCAGGATCGACGCCTCTGAAAAATACATTCAAAAGCGATAAGGTACAAAGTTCAAGTTGGACCTGATCAAACAAAGTTCCCTGGGAACAGCAAGGTCATTCCTCTCATCTCTCTGTCTGTTTGGATCTGCGCCAATGGTTTATTAATCCCATGCAGCTAGTGTAGGCCTTCTTCGTAATATAGCCTGCTAGTCAGAAAGTTACGTCTCTACATGGGATTTACTTTCATATATCGGACCTGGTACTACATATTTTTTTAATTTAGTGGTACAACAGACCGTTGCGGAACAGAGACTGATTATCCGGCGTCGATGTCTGCCTCACATACCTCTCAACATTGAACACAACATTTTAACTTCTCGGAATATCACATTTTATATTAAACATCGTGATCAGACACTGTGAGCGACCATGTTTTCTGTCGTGTTAACCTCAATCCTCCTTGGCATCACTGCCTCTCTCATCTGCCTCTGGGCCATCAGAAAGCCTCGAAACCTGCCGCCTGGTCCGTGGGGTCTCCCACTTCTGGGTTACCGCTTCGGTTCGGGTCCAGCGCACGAGCAGTTCGCGAGATTGGCCCAGAAGTATGGACCAGTTTTCAGTGTCAAGAGAGGACCCAATTTAGTCGTGGTACTCAACGATAGTGCGTCCGTTCGGCAGGCGCTATCGAAGCAGGCAGACGCCTTCTCCCAGAGATACGCACCCGGATTCATGCGGACCTCTAAATATGTGCCCGAAACTAACAACGATGGTAAAATCTATTTTTTAGTATTTCTTCTACCTTCATGAAAAGGAAACTAGTTTTCCCTGTATCAGTAAAAAAAAGGTTTAAAAGGAATAAAAAAGAGTAAAATGTCTAGCTTTTATACCATGTATACCGGGCGTATAAAAAAAAGCGATACACTTTTGAAAACATTGTCAACATTACATTTGTATATATTTATAAAATGTTTTCATGTCGATGGATGCCCCCTGGTCTCATCTATCAAGTGCCACTAACAAAACAAATTTTCGTTCACGCTTGGGTGAACACTGACAGTTTTTGTACAGAGTGTCAAAAATGGCTTGCGCCAAATTGAAAGAAGAGGGACAATTAAACCAGCAGACTGAATAAGTACTCCCATTCAAACAAATTGCTCTTTGCCATAAATTTAGGAATATTTTATGATTGTGTAATAATTTTGTGGCAATTTTCTATCATAATTTAACTGATTTCATTTTTTGATATGCATGGGTGAGAATCAATAATGGCTAATTACTTCAAGATCTTTTTTAAAGCACAGACACATCAAAACCACATGCCAGTCATTCATTCAAAAAGTACCAAATCAATTAATCTTCAAATCATTCAACCGATTCATCAATCAAGCAATGAGAAATCAATCAATCAATCAATCAATCAATCAATCAATCCATCCATCCATCCATCCATCCATCCATCAATCCATCATTTAATCGATCAATCCATCCATCAATCAATCCAGCAATCCATCAATCCATCCATCAATCAATCAATCAATCAATCAATCAATCCATCCATCCATCCATCCATCCATCCATCCATCCATCCATCCATCCATCCATCCATCAATCCATCATTTAATCGATCAATCCACCATCAATCAATCCAGCAATACATCAATCAATGAATGAATGAATCAATCAATCAATCAATCAATCAATCAATCCATCCATCCATCCATCCATCCATCCATCCATCCATCCATCCATCCATCCATCCATCCATCCATCCATCCATCCATCAATCCATCAATCCATCAATCCATTAATCAATCCATCAATCTATCAATCCAATCAATCAATCAGCCCATCAATCTATCAACATGAATATTCGTTCATGCATGCTTCTGGGTCATCTTTTGTATGTGACACACTCAATGAAAGGATTTGCATCGTTAATGAGGACAGGCTGGAAATGTTGTCATTAACGATGGAAACCCTTTTATTATCTATCAATCTATGGCTTATTTATTCTAACCCATGCATAAAGCAATGAAATCATTTAAATTATGATAGAAAATTGCCACAAAATGATTACACTATCATAAAATAATCTTAAATTCATGGCAAAGAGCAATTTGTTTGAATGGGAGTACTTATTCGGTCTGCTGGTTTAATTGTCCCTCTTCTTTCAAATTGGAGCAAGCCATTTTTGACACTCTGTACAAAAACAGTCAGTGTTCGCCCAAACGTGAACGAAAATTTATTTTGTTAGTGCACTTGATAGATGAGACCATTGGGCATCCATCGACATGAAAAAATCTTTTAAATATATAAAAATGTAATTTTGAAATAATGTTCAAAAGTGTAACGCTTTTTTTTATACGCTCTGTACAGTGAACTGATAATTAAAAAAAGATACCATTACTTAATGAAACAGTGGTTGTCAACAACACAATGTCCAAATTTGGGCAAATACCTGGGCTGTTAGATGATCTGGGAATCGAATTTGACAAGAAAAGGGTATATCAAAACTTCAAAACGTGCTTCATCATACATTTTCATAAAATCGATGTTGCAATCTTCTACCACTATATTGGCAAGGTGGGTTATCTGTTTTATGATGGCACAATATTGCTAAGTTAAACCCCGCTTTTGACCTTTAGCAGGTTTTTTTTATCGTCCTTCGCGTCATTGCATCGGCTGAGGCCAAAGTCCTTTCATATTTCCTAAAATCAATATTCCGTCAAAATGTTTATTAACAATTTAGATATACGGCCATAAAAATATCAAGAATTTATTACCCTCATATTTGCTAGTATCAAGAAGTAGTAACCTGATATCTGCTTTATTAGGAGCATCGTGCCATCACTACTGGTATCATTGCCATACGTTAATGGTAAACAAAATAATTAATAGGTATTATTATTATTTTATTCGGCGATATTGAATATAAAGATGACTAGTTCAATATAAATCTCCTTCCATATGCGAAAGAGGGGGGGGGGGGGGGGGGGGTTGCAACACCTTGAGTTTTGAAAGTGGCCATTTGCGGGCAAAAGGCACCCCAAAGTCGAGCAAAGCTATGCCATTTTCGGGCAAAAAACATTTCATGTTCAAGCAAACCCTTATTATAATGTGGGCAAACTCGTATGTCTTTTGGGCATCGTGGAAAATATATCATATCCTGGCACAAATCTTGGCATCCTCGGATAAACTTATATATAGCATTTTAATTTTATTTATTTATTTAATTTTATTTATGTATTACAAATAGGAAAGATGGTATCCCGGCAAACCACCCACCCCTCTTCATCCCCAAGCTCAAATCCCATACTCTCTCTATTCTTCTATCTTGATCCTAGCATCTCTCGTAAGGGGTAACGGCCAGAGTTGGAGCGACCTGCGAAAGTTCTGCATGTCGACCCTCCGGACATTCGGCATGGGAAAGAAGAGCCTTGAGCCGCAGATCAATCTGGAGGCTTGGGAACTCTGTGAGGCGTTCAGAAAGCACGGCGGCCAACCCATGAATCCAAATGACCTCCTGGGCAAAGCGACGGGGAATGTCATCGTCCAGTTGGTAGCGGGAAGGAGGTACGATTACGACGACCCTCAAATTAAGGAAATAGTCGAAGAATTCGACAAGATCGCGTCGGCGATCTCGCAATCGGATCTTGTCCAGACGTTCCCGTTCCTGATCTTTTTCCCCATCAAGAGGTATGCCGCGTTCTTGCAGGGCACGGATCGTATGAGAAAGTTCACTGTTGAGCAGCTCGAGAGCCGACGCCGCTCCTTCCAGGCGGACAACATCCGGGACCTCGTCGACGCCTACTTTGCGGACGATGTCTCCCGGAAGTACCCGGTGCATGAATTCTGGCGAGTGCTTTTTGACTTGTTTGGCGCCGGTATGGAGACGACTTCCATGAGTCTGTCGTGGGCAATAATCTACTTGGCACTTCATCCAGATATTCAGAAAAAGGTACGTGTACTATAAAGTTTTAAAGAGCGTTACGATATCGTATAAAGTGTAAGGGAGCCGTTTTCAATATTGATGACTTTTGCTATTCTAGTATCTTGATGAAGTATTACATTTATAGTCTGCCCTTTTAATACTTCTTCATTATAATACTGTATACTTGGTAACTGATGAATCACACACTGCACCGTGTTTCATAATGTTTACTGGTTCCTCATAATGGTGTCTTTATTGTTATGTGTATAATGCCGTTTGGTTTCTATAATAGCATGTTGTTTTGCAAGGCGTTTCATAAAGTTAGATGGTGGTGTGCCTTAAACTGATTTCCTCATGGGTATTGTAGTTCCCACCGATGTAATAACCCACAATGATAAATGCATTTAAATGCTTGGTGTGTTTTTTTTCTTTTTCAAAAGGTGCATGCGGAACTGGACGCGGTTGTCGGTCAAGGAAGACAACCGACTATGGGTAATCGACCGGACCTTCCATACTGCTACGCAACCCTGATAGAGGTCTTTCGCATCTCTCCCATTGTTCCAAATTCGCTGCCGCACATGGCCGCGCGAACCGAATCGCTGGGTGATTACGTCATTCCGAAGGGGACCATCGTAATTCCCAACCTGTGGGCCGTTCACCATGACCCAAAGGTCTGGAAGGATCCGGATGTATTCGACCCGGAGCGATTCCTGGTGGACGACGGAAGTGGTCGGCAGCTTTTCGAGCGCAGCGACGCTTGGATGCCATTCAGTGTTGGTAAAGAACGGAAACGCACTTAGACCAGAATTGACCCGATCCGAATGATATTCAGTCAGTCAGGCTACAGAGTCGGACCCGGATCAGTCGGAGCCGGTTGAACATGTTGAATCGGCCCCGACTGACTCACGACATGTCTCACCGCATGGCTCTCGAATGGCGAAATCGGTGTCATGAGCCAACGCATTATACTGGAACGATTCGACTAGAAACCATTCGGACTTGGTCGAGTTGGCTCTGTGTGTTTTTGAATACTAAGAGTCAGGTAACCTGCCCCGATTGGCATAATCTCTACGTTATTTGCTTTTCCTTTGGTGGTTAATAGTTTGCAACTACGCAAGTACACCAAGATGTACGTGTTTGGCTAAGATCCATTTCCGGGAAAAGTTGAGGGGGCGACATTTGGACGATGTTTGGTGTTGTGGTTGGGCAGTTAGGTTAAATAGGCGGAGGGCCAAAGTCGAAAAAAAAAGTGACTTTAGGTTGCCAGATCTCCACAACAAGTTTAAACCGATTTTAATTGCAAATATTATTAATGACACAAAATTATTCAGAGGTCTACCTAAAAAAATTTGTTAAGAACACCTCCAAATCCAAGATGGCGTCCAAAAAAGCAGCCGTTTTGACTTGCTATAGATAATTGGCAACATTTACCAAACGACACCTTAAATCAGCATTAGTTTGCAATCATATTAAAGACAATAACATTTCCTATAATCTGATACCAAACACCATGGGGTTCAGGTTATGTAACACGGTCATTTTTAGCCCCAAACTCAAATTTTAGGCATTTTCCCCCAACAATATGAAATTATTGATTTACATAATTCGGCAAAATCAATAATTGTATTATGAGTTGAATTAATACTTTTTAGAAAACTGCCTAATTATATCAACAATACTCTGTGAAAATTTAAAGTGTGCACCATATCTGAACAAACAGTTATAATACTTGGAAGTCAGCATTTGATATCGACAAAACGGGTAGTTTTGCATGATTTCTTATGCTGTACAGGGTGTCTCAAAAATGTGCAATCTTGATTATAGGATTTGTGTACCAAATAATTGCGTCAATCTCGGGACACCTTCAATTCCAGTTATGAACAAATCAACAAAACCACCATTTCCTGTGATAAATATTCCACCATCATTATGTAATCCGCGTACATGTCGTTTCTGTCTTGTATCTGTTTAACTGCATTTATCATAAATCAAGCGCTAAAAATGAATTTAATTCCACTCCACATGGAGCATTCCAGTCAGCTGAATACTGACGCGCCTGCCATACATATTGCGAATTCGAATCATTACTGGGTGCCCATGATGTGTTTAAACCATTGTCAAGATCATGTTCATTATCCTGAGTAAGTGTCTTACTGAAGTACACAATATGCGGTACATAATATGTGCAGAGCGTATCTAGATTTGAACACCATCTTGATCGCACGGCACGCACCCTTCATATCGTATTACATGTATCTGGAGACCATTAATATCTATACAAATTGGCTGACTTAGTATTTAAAAAAAAACCTCAATTGCTAAACCAATATGTACAACACCGAAAAGCCTCAGCAAGCCGAATGTTTATTTTTTTGTGCACTACACTGTACTCGTTTAACCATGGTAACAACAGCCGATTATGAACAGAAATATACTAAATCACCAAATATTTATTTTAAAAACTTAAAATTAGCAGGTAAAGGGTGTCATTTCACATGTGATTTGTTTTCCTTCATGTTCACGCGAAAACTAGTGCGCATAATGCGGCTTGTAGTAGTAGCCGGATATATGATTTATTGTATTTCCATTGTTGTTGTTACTATGGTTACAAATGTACATGGTGGTACAACAAGTTACTCTACGATAAACATAATAGCCTATTCAAAGTTTTCTTCGAATGCTGAAAACGAATTTGCATGTAGTCTAGCAAACTGTGGTGTTCCGAATAATAATCATGTTAAAAACATAATTATCCAGATATTATGGTCGGTCCAACTGTATAAGACGCGCGCCTCCCATTCGAATATTGCACTAGATAGTGCACTTTGCATAATATGATTTATTATACATGCAGTGAAATAACCGATACACTATTTTCGTGTATTGCAAACTGATGGCGGCATATTCATGACATAAAAGAAGAAAACTTAAGGTTTTGTTAAAAACGGGTATAAACGATATGTCATTATGTAGGAGCATTTCTTGAATAAAGTCCGTAAACAAGAATTACATTTATTGGGGCACCCTGTATAGTGTTCGTGCTGACTTCCAGTTATTATAACTTTTTGTTCAGATACTGTACACACTTGGAGTATTGCTGATACAACTGGGCAGTCTTCTGAAAAGTATTAATTCAACTCCCAATGCAATTATTGATTTATGCCGAATTATGTAAATCAATAATTTCATATTATTGGGAAAAATGGCTAAAATTTGAGTTTGGGGCTAAAAATGACCGTGTTACATATTCTGAAACCCATGGTATGTGGTATCAGATTATAGCAAATGTTATTGTCTTCAATATGATTGCAAAATCATGCTGATTTCAGGTGACGTCTGGGAAATCTCGCCAATTATCTATAGCAAGTCAAAACGGCTACTTTTTTGGACGCCATCTTGGATTTGGAGGTGTTAGCAGCACATTTTTGGAGGTAGACCTCTGAATTAATTTGTCTCTATAAAAATACTTGCAAGTAAAATTGGTTTAAACTTGTTGTGGAGATCTGGCAACCTAAGTCCTTAATGAAGCCACTTTTTCGACTTTGGCCCTCAGCCTAAACATGCTAAAAGGGGTAGTACAGTTTTGGTAAGGCTGAGCTTTAGTAACCAAAACCTGCACAACAAACTAATTGTTATAACTCCACCATGCTCGAAATGTATAGAAATTACAAACGACTAAGTAAAAAGCCTGTTATCATTCAAAAAGAGCCATTACAACACAAGAGGGCGCTCTATAAAAAAGCATTGGTTTCAACCATTTTTCATACAAAATTATGCATGTGATGTTTTGTTGAAATAATGATTAAATAGGAAGATCATCAACAACTATTTAAAAACCTCTTTTGAAAATTTGTGAAAAAGTGTAATCATTTTTACATTTTTAAAAAAATTCATCGAATAAATCTGGGCCCCAGATTTATTCCGATTGGATATATTCATTGATATTTCAGCCGTTTCTGAACCAATTTTGATCAAATAAAGTTTTTCTGTCATTAAAATTGTATGCTCTTTCAAATTTTACACTCAATTTTTCATTACCTTGGGGAAACCCAATTTTCTTTGTTAATTTTTCATTTATATTATATATTTCCGGTCAGTTCTGTCTACCGTATTTGAAACAACATAATTCTTTAATATCAGAATTACTAGTATTCCAAATTTTGTGTTATCTTCATCCGTAGGTCGTCGTGAGTGTCTCGGAGCTCAGTTGGCTAAGATGGAGTCATTTCTCTTGTTCACCAACATCTTCCAACGGTTCGACTTCAGGTTCCCGCCTGGCCAGACGCACACCCTGGAAGGAGTCCACGGCCCGACTTCGTCTCCAGTATCCTACCAAATTTGCGCCATCGAACGGTGACTTTTACCGCAAAATTGAGCCATATTACGAATGTGATGTGACAATTAATAGCAATGTAATGCGTCATCGAACGCTGACCTTGATTGCAAAATGGATACATATTACGAATATTATGAGATTTTTTATAAATGTTTTCATAAACAATCTATAAACAATACAATTAATCACCAATACTTACGGAACCAACATGGCCTCATGGTTCCGTGTGCGCCAAACATCAGCGAGTGTGCCAATTCCATATTGGAGACAACCACGGAAGACGCGTACGTCCTAGGCAATAGGTAGTCTTCTGCTGCAGACCCATGAACACATTATTTAGTATGGTGATAAGTTTTCCAATTATGTAATTTGTCAACTAACTAACATGTAACTAACATTAAAACAAAAATTCACTGCAAATAATGAGATGCACCCGTCATTCTCGTACCTTTTTGGATGGCCCTCGCAAAAGAACGATTTTACCGGAATCGTAATATGTGCGCTTTAGCTTTAATTTCGAATAGTAAATTTGATCGCAAGATGATATCATACAGGTAAGCTGGTGATAGAAGGAATATCTCACGGAGTGTTTTCTCCGAGTGATTAGGAATGCTATTGAGGGAAGATTACAGGGATTAGGTAACATGGTAAAATTCCTCAAAACATACTTGGAACTCTACATTCCCCATTGTACCAGTATTACCAATAGACGCAGAGAACAGCTTTTGGGTTTTCAAATATCACTTCCATTATAAAGATATGTATGATTGGAATGTTCAGATGTATAATTATTTACTGGATGATTATTACTGTCTACATAGTCAGTGCAATGAAAATAGCCAAAATATCACTTTGCATTTTCGCTCAATATTCGGTCACATGCCATTCATTTACTATGGATTTTCCACGCATCACTCAGTGGTAATCACAGATCACAGATCACAGAAATGCACAGTTTATCAACTATTTGCCAGTTGTGCACAGTCAACAAAGTTACTATAGATCCCTTTAAGCCATGCACGACAACGCTTTTACAAGCTCTTGTTATTGAAATATGTATTAGTTCTAAATTAAGGTTGCGACAACTTAATTTATAGTTATAAACTCGACCATATTTTTTCCTTGAACGATTCTTGGTTATGAAACTATGATAATTTGTTTAGGGGGTGGGACTTACTTTTTGTGTTTTTTTAAATTTTATTGTGGTTAAAGGTACCGTTGAGTATTGGTATTTCCCGAAGTGCCCCCGATATTTTTTTTGTGAGATAATGAAAAACTGACTGTCAAATTTGAAAGAACATAATATACAATTTTAATGACATAATAAACTTTATTTGATCAAAATTGGTTCAGAAACGGCTGAAATATCCATAAGTATAATTATTTGTTTTCAAAAGATTCTTCACCGGCAATCACCGGGGGATATTTAGACTTTTTAGAAAAAAAAAAGACTACTTAAAGACTACTTGAAAAAAAATCTAAATAAGTTTTCAAAAAGTCGTTGATGATATCTCTATTGAATCATTATTTTAACAAAACATTAAATGCATAATTTTGTATGAAAAATGGCTAAAACCAGTGATGTTTTTAAATAGCGACCTCTTGAGTTGTAACGGCTCTTTTTGAATGATAACAGGGGTTTTACTTAGTCTTTTGTAATTGTGTATACTTTTCGAGCATGGTGATATTATAACTATTACTTTGTACCGTAATGGTGCAGGTTTTGGTTACTAAAGTTAAGTTTGACCAATACTCAACTATCCCTTTAAATCCTTGTATCACATTTGAATTGTGCGAATCAAACAATGCACACTTTGATCGTGGACATAGAGGGATCTATACATGTGTTAATCCTGAACCAACATGAATCAACGAGGAACAAAAGGAATAACCAAGGAAATAAACCGGCTCAACACTTGTAGACAATCAGTTGTGAAATCGGGTAAAAGTATTAGATATAATTTGAAATGTTCCATCTTAGTCCAGCGTATATAAGTCGAACGTGAAGAACAAGACATTTGACCAATAACAGAAAGCGTGCTACCCTGTTGTATTTGCAATCATCAATAAACTATCATAGTTATTGAACTGCATGTGAGAATTTTGTTTCATAAATGATAAATACTCGCTTTGTGTGACACACTTACTATATATTGAGCTATCCCAAGGACAACACACATATAATTTTACCGTAATAATTCGATATAAAACGAAAATTCCATAAGTTTGCCACCTTATCATTTTTGTTTGCACTTCATTGATCTTATCTGAATGCTTGATGTGACACCTTTTCATTGAATATAAAGTAGGTCAAAAGTATCTCTAAAACTGCGCGCTTTGTGACCCAAATAATTATTATAAAATAATTGGTAATATTGTTCCTCAAACAACATTTCAATTTGATTAAAAAAGAAGAAAAAAAGATAATACAAATTTTTAAAAAGGCATACAACTTGACACCGTAAAAGATATGTATTACACGACACTGATCATTTGCTGATTAGTCCATGTCACGCAATTGTATACCTACAATTGTATTATTTTGTCGTACGATTTTAGCGGAACTACGACAGGAGGGTGAGATGGGTTTGAAAGTTGCGTAAGTTTTGTTGTGGGAAAGTAGGTCAACGCCGTAGTATGCAAATTATTTTCAAGCTATATAGCCTACATGCAGTGGCGTAGACAGGTTCTTACACCTGGGGGGATGATTTGCCGTTCACTGGACGTTCGCGGCCGAGACCACCTGCCAAAATATTTCGAGACCAAGACAATTGCTTGAAAAGTCATCTCAGTGGGGGGGGGGGGGGGGGGGGGGGGGTTAGATGTTAAGAGGGTCGTGACCAGGCGGGCCGGAAGCAGTTTTGGGTTGCGGGGGGGGGGGGGCAAAACCTAAATTAGCCTATGGGGGCTCACGATTTTTTATGTGTAGGGGCTCATGCTCAACCACACTCGCAGTGCTGCCAACCTTGAGCCAGATGTGAGACATTGCGAGAGAGCGAAGCGACCAAGCCCGATGGAGCGAAGTGACTGAGCGGAGGGGAGATTTTGCACTTTTGGACTTGAAATTTTGCAATCTGGTGCTTACCTATAGATAGGAAATTCGGGCTTAACATTGACTGTATATGGGAAAGCGTATTATGATTTGATCGACCAGAAATTTTAAATATATTTTCACGAAGAAAACAAATAATTGACACACTAATAAATATGCACCCCAACACAGGGAGCGAAGTGACTGAGCGGGGGGAGGGTGTGGGAGGGGGGTGCCCCCTCACACGGTAGGGAGATTTTGCATTTTTGGACTTGAAATTTTGCAATCTGGTGCTTACCTAGATAGGAAATTCGGGCTTAACATTGACTGTATATGGGAAAGCGTATTATGATTTGATCGACCAGAAATTTTGAACATATTTTCACGAAGTAAACAAATAATTGACACACTAATGAATATGCACCCCAAAACAAACACAAATATTGTATTTATATTTAGCGTCATACACAGGTTTAACATCACCATATGCCACATTATGTATGATCCAACAACTTAACCTATTGCCAAAAATTAGTCCCGAGGGGCGAAGCTACCGAGGGCTGGGGCAGAGCCAAATAGGGGGGGGGGGTTTGGGAGGGGATATCCCCCTCCCACGGAGAAGAGTTTGCATTTATATTATATACTTGAAATTGTGCAATTTGGTGCACGTCACACAAGCAGCCAGAGCAATGCCAGCCTACACTGGAACTATACGTGGCCCGGTATACAGAAAAAAATATTCACCCCAGACCATACGCAAGTTACACAACAATATACAAATGATGCGCAGGTATGAGTGGGTCGGTAGGAATTGTTTGCACAAGGTAACTATGGAACTGTTAAACCCACGAGGCGAAGCCGAGTGGGTTTAGACTAGTTTCCATAGTTACCGCGTGCAAACAATTCCACCGACCCACGAAATAAACTTGCGCATCATCTGTTTTATAGAATGGGCATTGTTACGCCCCCCAAAAAGTCAAAAAATTAAAAATTAGAAAAATTACCAGATGCATGAAATAATTTTACCGGACGCATGAAATTTTTTACCGGACGCATGATTTTTTTACCGGACGCATGACATTTTTTACCGGACGCATGAAATTTTTACCGGACGCATGATTTTTTTACCGGACGCATGACTTTTCATGCATCCAGTAAAATTAATTGTCTGCACAAATTTTGCTCTCAACCAATCAGATTGCAGGGATTTATCAACCCATTCTATAAACTGAGATAATCTGTTCGCGCGTGAAGCGCGCAGCGAAAATTGAAAGTGGATGTATAAATTACTTTTTTAACATTAGAATTACCAAGTCTTAGCTCATACACCTAATGTTTTCTTTCCCACTCGTATACAGATACACAAAAAAAAAATATATATCCTTCTCTAAAACCTGGGGGGGGGGGGATGATTGTACATGTCATCCCTCCACCTTGTGAGGTGGGGGATGCATCCCCCTCATCCCCCCCGTTGTCTACGCCCCTATATACATGTACATGTATTAGCCAATCAAAATGATTGTGTTGGTCAGTGCATTTGCATAAGCCCGTAGCACATACAGTACACGGTGTAATACTGTAATCTACAGAACTTATACCAACTAAACAGGGGAAATGGATAGAAATAGAACCATCTAAAATTTAACAAGAAAAGTTGCCACATTAAACAGTTTACCTCTGTAATATGAACAGGTTCAATAGCACGGTTTTATCTGTAGGTGATCACTTGGCCATATTATGCAGGTTTGCTACTATATAGACAGGTGGCCGCTAAGGGCTAAGACAGGTTTGACTGTATATGATTAATACAAAATTAAATTATTTTATAAGCTTTCCACCATGGGCGTCGATCACGGGGGGGGGGGGGGGGGGGGATATATCCCCCCCCCCCCAATATTTTAGGTGGGGGGGGGGGGGGGGTGGCCTGTATTATTATCCCCCCCCCCCCCCCCAATACTTGGGGTTCAAACATATATAATAACATTAAAATAAAGGAGCATTGCCCCCTCTCATTCATAATGTGAAAGTTGATACTATATAGTCTTCTTTAAACCACATTTTGATAGTGCTAAACTGCCCAAATCCAAAATCTTCTGGGGGCTGCGCCCCCTGGAACCCCCATTAAGGTTATTTGACCCAGTCCTGGCCCTGTAATCATTGAATAGTTTTATTCAGGACTTCTCTCTATGCCCACTAAGATTGAGCTAACTATACAATAGTTAAAGGAACTACAGCGTCTAGATGGCCTAATTTTCACAATTCGGCTCTCTATATGTAATTTTTCCCGAAGAAAAAGAATTTGGCAGTCTATTCTCATGAAATCAATCAATTTTGGGGTAATTAGTAAATATATAATTGTCCTGGGAACGTCCCTTTTAAATCGCCAAAATGTGACGTCATCTAAAGAACGGACTAATGAACTAAATTCTGTAGATGACGCGTCATGACGTAAGCCAATGAATTGTCAATCACATGTCGATCACGCTGCCGATTCCGGACCCTAAATGTGGGTGGGGCGTAAACTGGCTGCTAAGTGAGATTTGGCATCAGAAAACTAGTCTTAAATCACTACTGCGTTTATTTTCATGGATTTTTTTAGATTTTATTTACATAGATAACATCTTTATTTCTCCGCCCCCTGGACCCCCAATAAACTTCCCAATATGGGTATCCCAAGGAAAAAGCCCTCCTCATAACATGATGCTTGCAATGTGCACTTAATAATCTTCCAATTTCTAAACAGCTAAATCCAAAAGCTAACTAACTATACAATTAATTACCTGTATATTTACATATAGACAACATCTCTATTTTTCTGGATATTACAAATCCCAAAGCTTCCGGGGGCTCCGCCCCCTGGACCCCCTATAAACTCCCCAATGTGTGCATCCCTTGACTGATTCTATTCAGGGTTCCATCAGGATGCTTGCAATCTATCAGGCTAAAGTTCATCCATACTTGGACAAAGGCCTCCTCATAACATGATGCTTGTAATGTGCACTTAATAATTGTCCAATTTCTAAACAGCTAAATCCAAAAGCTTTTGGGGCTCCCTATCCCCCCCCCCTCAGTTATAAAAACCCGGGCACACTGTTGGGTTGTCGCTTCGCTCCCTCGCCAAAGATGGTCAAAATGACGTAGCATATCCCCCCCCCCCCCCCCCCCAATGGCGAGAAGAAATCGACGCCTATGCTTTCCACCAACTATGCATGCTGATTAAAATGGAAGTGACCTTTTCCTAAAGCTGTATGCCCATGACAAATTTAAAACAAATTCTGTAAAAAGAAATGTTGAGATACCCTTGAG
The DNA here is from genome assembly GCA_037951105.1 of Echinarachnius parma. Classification (NCBI taxonomy): domain Eukaryota; kingdom Metazoa; phylum Echinodermata; class Echinoidea; order Clypeasteroida; family Echinarachniidae; genus Echinarachnius; species Echinarachnius parma. The sequence continues at coordinate 41,733 of JBAMJV010009297.1, forward strand.
TAATAAATGCAACTTAATTAGAAATATAGAGTGAATTACTACATACAAAGTTCATGCGCCGTAAGCGTACGTTTTTTTGAAAAACAACCACCTACGTCTTTCCCAGAATTTGTCATAAAATACAAGATGCTCATATAAAAACGAGATCTTTCGTGAAAATAATGAACAGCGAATGAAATTTGGGCATGTAATGCCTCGTGGATCGATTTAATAAAAACAATACGTATCATGGCGCATTTACATTATTAACCCGGTAAATGGATATAGATGAATGAATTAATCAATCAAGCACACGAAGTGCACCTTTTCGACTCCATTCGGGAGCATTCATGCCACTATAGTAGGCGCACACATACAGTATGTGCTTTAGAACTACCTTACGTTCCCATCCTTCCGGATACCCATACAACTCCATGGGTTCGGCAAATGTTGGGAGCAGGGAATGTGGAAAGATTGTAATTCGAACCATCGACCATCATGACCACAAATAATTAATAATAATATCAAACATTTATAAAGCGCATCTATCTAGGTAACCTATTCCAAGGCTCATAGTTATCATTATTATTACCCAAGGTCATCAGGTACATTTCAAACCCACACAATGATGTTGCATACTTCTCTCAACTCCCCGGGGAGCATACTAGCCATGCTGCCACTGATGATGGCGCAAAGGCATAGGCGGACGAGGCGGGGAACTATAGGGACTGTAGCGCCCTCTCCCCGAGAGTTTTGAAGATAGCAACATTTGGGTATAAAGAAGAACCCCACATCCAGGTAAACTTCCATGCAAAGCCTTCACATGATCGGGCAAAATCAGCCCATTTTGGTTGAAGGCCTAAGGAATAATGTCAATTGGGCAAACATCGGCACCACTCCCTAAAAATAATATATATTCGTTAGTTCGTGGCCTCGATCTGGATATGAAGGCGCGTACACTGCATCTTACAACTAATATACATCCACTTTGATTTATTACAAAATAAAACAATTCTGTATTCAATTATTTAGAAGAAAGGGAAAGAATGCAAATCACTCGCTGACAGTAATTACTGCATGTAAACTCGATTATTAACTCATGTTAATTTGGTTAAGTATCGTGTACGCATGGGGCACGTGTATGCCCCTCAATCATGCCCATCAATACAAAAAACATGTACAAACAAAAAGGGTCAATTTCTTCATTTTTGTTTAATTAGCCTACAAATCATATGTGCCCAAACTTAACCAGTATACATTATATGGACTACATGTAACATGTAACCCTAACCTGCTAACCCTACATGCTGATTTTGTAAGAAAATATTCAGATTTTTACCAAATAATCTTGGATTTGCCCTAGTAGTATATGAGGTGGTGATTTAGCCCACGTATTGTGTTGTCGAAACTCACGGGGGCTGCAGCCCCACCGCCCACTGCCACGCCCCCTCCCCTAAGCCTTATTAAAATAATGTCTCTCTTTGTGCATGGACTCACGGAACGCTGCCGGGCACGTGCATATAACTTAAAATCGATCAAAGCAGTAATTCGACTAGAATGTACGGTAAATCGAATTATCGACTGACCAGTGGGATGCACATTGGTGGAGGAAAGAGTGGAGCAGTACCATGTCCGAATGTAATGAGCGTCGAAATTGACCTTTTATAAATATATACGTTCGGTTGCTGTGATTATAGGCATACATTTTAAGCGACACCAACACACATGATTATGAACATGAAAATGATGTGGGTCGTTAAAGTGGCGTAGCTTGGGGAGGGGAGGGGGGGGGGGGGGGGTGGGGAGCACGTGCTTCTAATTATTCTAAATATTTGCAGACGCGTTCAATCAATTATGATTATTTACGTCTGGGACCGCCCTTTTTTGTCACCATCCAAAAGACGCGACCAAGATTCGAACCCGGGTCGATTGGTGCGAAGAGTGGAGCTCTGAGCACTAGACCAGAACACCTCTTCACCCCCTGCAATCACACCCCCCCCCCCCCCCCCCTGCAATCAGTGCGACTACGCTACGCCACTAGGTCATAATTTCTTTAACTTACATTCATGACATATATTCGTATGACATTTGGTCAAGCTAACAGCAAGTTGGTATTATGTTTATATCTATAGGGCCAGGGGAACTACATGAGTTATGCTTGTTTGATATCGGGAGAGATGGAAATGCACGCAATGTACTGTGGCCCGCGCCGGCCACCCCACCCCGAGTGTTTTATGGAAACGCCAATATTCAGTAAAAATATAAGCATCTCGTTATTCAGAACAAATTATATTTATCATTATCTCTCAAAATTACCATACAGGCTAATTTTGGGGAAACAGAAATGTCTCGAAGATCCTTTTTTTCTTTCAAACACTTCAAACAGGTATAGGGCATCTGGGCAAAAGACCTCAGCCCTGGTAGAAATAAATATGGCTGTATTCCTTTGGAAAATCAGTTCAACCTTTTAAGCATATATTTGATAACTTGTACATTTATGAAATTAGAATAGTATTTCATATAAATTATTAAAGGGATAGTGCAGTCTTGTTTCGAAATGTTTATGGTCTTGCAGTTCCTCTTGCCTCTACCTATCCTGTATGATTTTTTGTTTGAAGCGCCCTCTAAACCAAACCTGTACTATCCCTTTAACATCCAAGTAATGGACATTTTATGCAAGTCATTCAAGTTACTTTCTCAAGTAAAAATCACTACCTTCGTCTTGAGAAATGAATTCCAAAACAAGACCCATTTAAACATGAAATACGAGTATGATATTGAGGCATGCTTGTCATTTTTTTTTTTTTTTTTTACTGAGGCTTCAACAAGTCTGAATTGAGATTTAACTCTTCCCATGCCGAAGTCGTATACTGCATCATTCAATACTAATAATGCATATTATATGGAGCCGAACTACATCTGCATAGGATTAATGTGGTGTATGTGATTTAGTAATTAGGACACATACAATAATTGACCGGATTTGATAAGTTGTTCAAGCGCCAAGGCCGAGACAGGCTAGTCTCATCTCAGCAATTTAGTTACCATGGTAACTAAAAATAGATCTGTCATTAAAGTTTAGAATAGATTATAGTTCTATAATGATTGTTTCATAATACATTACATCCAGAAAGGAAATTAATTGAGTGGCGTATATTATACGTGTATCGTGATTCAGTCTATAGGGTAATCTGTTAGTTTAGAATAGATTATATTTCTATATGATTGTTTCATAATATATAACATCCAGAAAGGACATAGATTCGTGAACGTGTATAGAGTTATCTGTCATTGAAGTTTAGAAATTTCTATATTATTGTTTCATAATATATTACATGCAGAAAGGAAATTAATTGAGTGGCGTATATTATACGTGAACGTGATTCAGTCTATAGGGTTATCTGTCATTACAGTTTAGAATATATTATATTTCTATATGATTGTTTCATAATAATTATATTACATCCAGAAATTAAATTAATTGAATGACGTTTATTATACGTGAACGTGATTCAGTCTATAGGGTTATATGTCATTACAGTTTAGAATAGTTATTTTTTATATGATTGTTTCATAATATATTACATCTGGAAAGAATATAAATTGAGTGACGTATATTTTACGTGAACGTGATTCAGTGTAATGCATACTAAATTGGCATGTTTTTGATGGGCTGTACAAAGCCAAGACAGAACGAAGCTTATTCTCAACTATAATGCTACTATGGTAACCATCAATATAATTTCTCTCTTATGTAATTGTGTCATTATTTTGTTATACTCTATATAAACATAAAGAAAATGAACGTCGGATATAACATAATATATTTACTATTCTCAGTTGAAGAAGATACAAATAATGGTCGTACGGTTTATTACAAATCTGAATCCACGGACCACACGTACTCATTTAATACCCCCGTCACACATAGCTACGCTCTCGCGCCGATCTCGCGCCGCTCCTAATAGATCCCCATTCATAAAATTGGAAGCGTGTGGAGGACGTGGGGAGAGCGTGTGGAGGTCGTGGGGAGAGCGGCGTTAATTGTTCGCTATTGTTAAGATCGTACACTTGTCTTGGCCGCTCTCGCGGCGCTCGCGCTGCGTCCAAGTTAAATTAGCAAACTGGCAACGCAGTGAGCAATGAATGGGAAGATTATCTCACATGCGTCAATAGATAGGCCTATCCTTCCATGAATGCACAGTCAATAGCTCGATGAACAAAAGAGCAGGACGTAGGAGCTCGGCGTTCGCTTTGGACATGTTGAAAACGAACTTGGGTCTTCGGCGATCTACTCTTTTGTTCAGGGCCTATTGTATGTCCATGCATGGGAGGATATCTTTTCACACAAGTGTCATAATCTTCTCATTCATTCCCAAGTTGAACAAAAGACATTCTTGCAGATCTATTCCAGCACTTCTGCTAGTGGACGCTATAGCCTAGGCTATAGATTGCGAAGTTTGACACGTTTCAACTATAGGTAAAATGATGTCACAATTTAAAATGGCATGTCCGGGCAAAAATAATGTACATATGGGGGAAACTCAATTTCTGGCTAAAACGTGGCATGGCGGCATACAAATAATATGAGGCTCCAATGAATGGGGACATACGCACACCCTATGTATGCATTATGAACACAGATTTCCCGCAAAAATATGATTGTTTTGTCCAACATCTCGGCGACACGTTCACAACGTTCCCCCCCCCCCCCCCAAAAAAAAAAAAAAAACGGTCGCAAAACCACGATGTTCCACGATGTACAGACACCCCCATTTCCCCAAAAGTTATGTTTCCAAATTACATTTGTCTGAATTGCATACTAACAATCATTATGATAATACTACTACTACAACTACTACTACTACTACTACTACTACTACTACTACTACTACTACTACTACTACTACTACTACTAATAATAATAACAATGATAGTGAACAATAATAACCCTCCCCATCCCCTCTGTTATATATGTACATTGAGTCTACTGCCAAAGTAACAATAGGCACTGAACAATAGACAGCTGTGTTCAACTACTGTGGAATGCAGTTATCCTATATGGGCCAACAGAGGACAGCAGAGCACTCTATTCAATAGGCATGCTACAATACAATGTGCTTTGCATGTACAGCATTGGACCTCACTTCACTACGAGCTACCAAGCAGTGCACACCTCCCACATGTACTACTCCCAAGGTAATTAAAGCACATGGTCTCAATATATAACAGTGGCGACGAGGTAACTGGATTTCACGATGAATTTTGGCAGGATTGAAGAGTTCAGCTCTGCTACAGAGGATTTTGCCACCTATATTGAAAGGTTTGAGCAGTTTCTAGCAGCAAATGATGTGCCAGATGGGAAGAAAGTTCCTGTATTTTTGAGTGTCATTGGAGCAAAGACTTACTCACTTCTGAAAAATTTAGTCAGCCCGGAGCAGCCATCAAGCAAGGCTTATACGCATTTGGTTTCTACATTGACCAATCATCTCTCTCCACAGCCATTGGTCATAGCAGAGAGATATAGATTTCATCAACGGAACCAGCTAGCGCATGAATCCATATCTGACTATGCAGCCGAGTTGAGGAGACTTTCAAACACATGTAAGTTTGGTGCATTTCTTTCTGAGGCGCTGAGAGATAAGTTTGTGTGTGGTCTGCAGAGCAGAGTCGTTCAGAAGAGGCTCTTGAGTGAAGCGGACCTAACATTTGATAGGGCATTTGACTGTGCAATCGCAATGGAGTTAGCGGACAAGGATACCCGTGTAATGGAAATGAAGGGAGAAGCTGCGTTCAGAGGTGGTGAAGTCAATCAAGTTAGTGCTAGCAGTACCGGATACAGTTCTCGGACGCCCAAGCAGCACTCACGCTCACAGAGGAAACCACACTTCTCGAATTCAAAGCAGAGGAAGGTCTGTTATCGGTGTGGAAAAGGAGACCATGACCCGTCAACCTGTAAGTACAAGACGTACAAATGCAATAACTGTGGGAAAGTTGGCCATTTGGCAGCTGTATGCAGAAGCAAGTCAACCAAATTTGTTGCATCTGAATCGCTAAAGACAGATAGGAATGATGTGCAAACTCTTGGACTGTTCACTGTTTCGCAGAAATCAAGTGAGGATGCATTGAGAGTGACTGTTGAGATTGATGACAAGCCGGTATACATGGAACTTGATACTGGTGCTTCAATGAGCGTCATCCCGGCAGACATGTATCATGAGAAATTGAAGCACATTCCTTTGGACAAGCCCACATACACATTCAGAACATATTCTGGAGCTACATTGCCTCTTCTGGGTCAAGCACAAGTTCAAGTGCGTTACGGTGATCAAGTCATCACTGATGTCATGGTGGTTGCTGACACCAAGGGCCAACCAGCTATTCTTGGAAGGAACTGGATGAAGAGAATTAAGCTGGATTGGACCTCGATTTTTGCGGTTCAAGGTTCAAGGTCTAAGGAAACCGGCTCATCGAAGGAGAGCAAGCTGGATGGGTTATCGGAGATCAAGAGCAGGCATCAAGCAGTCTTCGAGCCAGGACTTGGTACAATGACCAATCACAGAGCTAAGATTAGAGTCCAAGATGATGCTCATCCTCGCTTCAATAAAGCTCGACCAGTGCCTTACGCAATGAAAGAAAAGGTGGAGGAACAACTGGATAAACTCATGGAACAAGGAATCATTATTCCAGTATCACATAGCGAGTGGGCTGCGCCGATTGTAGTTGTACCCAAGTCGGATAACTCAGTGCGAATCTGTGGTGACTACAAGACAACGATCAATCCTGTGCTGGATGTGGACAAGTATCCGTTACCCAACCCGCAGGATTTGTTCTCGACGTTAGCAGGTGGTTGCTATTTCACCAAGCTCGACTTATCGCAGGCCTATCAACAGATGATCATGGATGAGGATTCTCGCAAGTATCTCACCGTCAATACACACCGTGGCCTGTATCAGTATACAAGACTTCCGTTCGGTGTGGCTAGTGCTCCAGCTATCTTTCAAGCAGCGATGGAGCAAGTTCTGCAAGGACTCGATGGAGTTGTTTGTTTTCTTGATGACATGCTCATTTCAGGAAAAACAGAATCGGAGCATCTAGCAAGATTGGATGCAGTACTCCAACGCCTTGAGCAGAATGGTCTTCGACTGAAGCTGACCAAGTGTGAGTTCATGGAACCCAGAGTCAAGTACCTTGGATACATAGTGGATTCTGAAGGATTACATCCTACACCGGAGAAGGTTCAAGCCGTGAAAGATGCACCCAAGCCAAAGAATGTGCAAGAGCTTCGTTCCTTCCTTGGCATGTTGCAGTACTACGCAAGGTTTCTACCCAACCTGTCATCTGTAATCCATCCACTCAATGCATTGCTGTCAAGCTACACACCATGGAAATGGACACATGAATGTAACGAGGCATTCAAGGCAGCAAAGGACCAGTTAGTATCAGCTCAAGTTCTTGCTCATTACGATGCTAATCTTCCCCTGTGCCTCGCATGTGATGCTTCACCATATGGAGTTGGAGCTGTTCTCTTGCACATAATGCCTGATGGAGAAGAACGACCAGTAGCGTTCGCATCACGAACATTGACAAAGAGCGAGCAGAACTACGCACAGCTGGAAAAAGAAGCGCTTTCGCTGATCTTTGGAGTGAAAAAGTTTCACCCTTACATCTATGGACGGCAGTTCACACTTCTGACTGATCATAAGCCACTAGTAAAGATACTAGGGCCGAAGACTGGTGTTCCAACAATAGCAGCAGCGAGATTGCAGCGCTGGGCACTGATATTGTCAGCTTACAGCTACGACATCGTGTACAAAGGCAGCTCTCATCACATGAATGCAGATTGTCTATCAAGACTTCCGATTCACACTGATCATGCTGGAGATGAGGAAAGCATCTACCACTACACTCATGTTGGTGAATTGCCTGTGACATCACAAGAGATTGCAGCGGCTACAGGAAAAGACCCAGTGCTATCGCGAGTATTGGAGTTCACCCAGAGGGGATGGCCAAATACGGTGGATGATGATCGTCTTAAGCCATTTTTCAACCGCCGTCACGAGCTCTCGGTTGAGCAGGATGTCTTGATATGGGGACTACGGGTCATCATCCCAGGTTGTCTGCAAACCCAGATTCTGACAGAGTTACATGATGGACACATCGGGATGAGCCGTATGAAGAGTCTGGCTAGGAGTTACTTCTGGTGGCCACGCCTAGACCAGGACATTGAGTCGTTAGTGCGGAGCTGTAATGCATGTCTTCACACAAGGAATCAACCAGCGACAACGCCCCTTCATTCGTGGAAATGGCCGTCAAGAGTATGGGAGAGAGTACATGCAGATTTGCGGAGCTAGATGGCCAGTCTTTCTTCATACTTGTGGATGTACACTCAAAGTGGATGGAAGTTTTTCCAATGAAATCTACGACAACCAGTGCCATGATTGACGTGTTGCGTCATATTTTTGCGATCCATGGCCTACCTGAACATTTCGTATCAGACAATGGACCGCAGTTCATTTCGGCTGAGTGTGCGGAATTCATGAAACAGAACGGAGTCAATCACATAAGGACTCCACCCTATCATCCTTCTTCGAATGGAGCAGCGGAACGTTGCGTACAAACAGTGAAGCAGTATTTGAAGTCGTACAAGCAGAGTAGTATGACGATTCAGCACAAGATTGCAAATTTTCTTTTTGTGTATCGCAACACTCCACATTCTCTGACTGGACGCACCCCAGCAGAGTTGCTTTTGAAGAGACAGCCACGGACCAGGATGAGTCTCATCAAGCCTTCTCTAGCAGGAATTGTAGAAAAGAAGCAGCAAGCAGCTAAAAGGGCACATGATGGCAAGCGTTCCAAAATACGCCAGTTCTCACCTGGACAACAAGTTCTCATTCGATCGTTCAGAGGGAAGGAAAAATGGGAAAATGGGATGATCCTGCAAGTACTGGGACCAGTGGGATATATTGTGCAGATTGGGGACAGGCAGAAACATGTTCATTTGGATCATATCATTGATGGAACGTCTCATCAGTCTGATCAATCTACCCTGACGGACGAGGATTTTCCGGTTTCATTCCAGCCCCCGCAACTTGATGCACCTGATCAACCCGATGCTGATGTCCAGCTGGAGGGGGAGGAAAGAGTTGAACTCGCGCCTACAACAGAGATGCGTCGGTTCCCTCTTCGTCATCGACACCCTCCGGACAGGTTGACTTATAAATAACTTCAACGAGAAGGATGCATGCATTTATTTTGTTAATGGAGAACTTTGAGAAAAGAAAAAGTACCAGAATGCATGCTTATCATTTGTTAAAACACCAAAAAGGAATGGACTATATGAATCTCCAAGTTGGAGCTGCTTTGATTTGTTCTCCAGGACGGAGTGGAACTAATTGAACTTTTGGATTTGTTGACGCGGCTACAAGAAGGATTGATCGCGCCAATGTTTGATTTGATCATTTTGGATCATGGACACTCGTCTTAAAAGAAGGGAAGGAGTGTTATATATGTACATTGAGTCTACTGCCAAAGTAACAATAGGCACTGAACAATAGACAGCTGTGTTCAACTACTGTGGAATGCAGTTATCATATATGGGCCAACAGAGGACAGCAGAGCACTCTATTCAATAGGCATGCTACAATACAATGTGCTTTGCATGTACAGCATTGGACCTCACTTCACTACGAGCTACCAAGCAGTGCACACCTCCCACATGTACTACTCCCAAGGTAATTAAAGCACATGGTCTCAATATATAACACCCTCCACCCCAGTTTTCAAAACACTCTACGCCAAGAGCATGCGTAGTGTGCTAGTAGGAAACGCACTGAGTGTGTTCAACTGCATGAATGCATGGTATAGGATCGCAGAGAGCGTGTCGAGATCGTGTCGAGAGCGTAGAGCAAATGGTCTCGTCTCATTGTTATGAGCTATTGTTAAAGATACACGGAGCGTGCACAGTGAATAGCTCGGAAAGCGTGGCCAAAGCGTACGGAGAGCGTGTTAAGATCGTGGAAAGAGTGTGAACGAGCTACCATTGTGTCATTAATCGCTCGATTTGTCGGCGCTTCCCCTGCGGTTTGATCAAAATGCTTTTTGCTTATAAGTACGAGAACGCAGAGAGAGCGTGGCTTATGTGTGACGGCAGCATAATAGTGCTACACCTCCACCCCTCCTGCCCTGTCTATCTGTGTATGTTAAAATGTATAAATATCCACATTAAACAATAGGCTTAAGGTGTCTTATCATGTATCCAAGTTTCACTAAATCCATAAATTTAAAATTTAAAATCTAATTGATGAATAAATGTACATTTCGATACAAACTACGAGAATTAAAGTGGAGCATGCTAAAATGAATAGTGAGCGGTAATACTAATGCCAAATTCCTTTATTATCGCGAAACATGTAGAACAAAGCATGTTTAATTTATATAACTCATAATTACGTAATATATGTTCATTATATATCTATATAAATATTACCTTTTTATGAGCCACATTAATTGTTAGAATCATTCTGTAACTTATTCATTTAAAAGAGTTTATTCTCTCTGTTAAAAAGGCTCATTTCGGCTACCAAGGTTATTAAGTTGCAATAATCATTTAATATGCAACTTTGCTTTAGTCGATGGAGCGGTAATACCAATGTCCAATGTCTTTATTACCGCGAAATACAGTGCATGTTTTCTTTATATAACTTATATTTTCCGTAAATCCATATAAGTATGAGCCACATTAATTGATATAATCATTTCATCTATGCATTCTCTATTATATGTGGAAGTATATTTAGCTAAATTTGGACGTTGATATATCTAGGTATACGTTTATTGTTATTTATGTTCCGTAATGCTGCATCTTCTGGAGCAGTGTGTGAGGGTTCACATGCCCTAGGGCAACAGTAATGCACTTTACTTTTGTGAACCCTGACCCACACACTGCTTCTATTTTCTTCTGTCTTGTAACTTGTATTTTTGTAATTTGTGCATATATAGTTGTGTTGTATTTTACATTGTATTATGATTTTTGGTCGAATAAATAATAATAATAATAATAATAAAATTATTTATATTATTACTGGAGGATACGTGCTCCAAGAAGCGCTGCCACACTCTAAATAACAAGGATTTAAAATTAAATCTATTAGATTTACTTTTAAATCTTTCTTCGGCTGTGGTTAGGGACCAGCCGATCATGATTTAAAATAAATCTTTTGTTGGATTTTTAAAATATAAATCCAGATAGATTAAAAATGAAGCCCTTTTGGATTTGTTTTATAAATCCTTTTAGCTTATTTTGTCACTCTTTGAGGGATTGAAACAAGGGTTATTTCAATCTTATTGGGATTAAAACTTTTTTAATCCATGAAGGATTTAAAATCTAATAAATCCAGTTGAACTGAAATTAAATCTATTAGATTAACTTTTTAATCTTTCTTCGGCTGTGGTTAGTGACCAGCCGATCATGATTTGAAATAAATCTTTCGTTGGATTAAAAAAATATAAATCCAGATAGATTAAAAATGAAGCCCTTTTGGATTTGTTTTATAAATCCTTATTGCTTATTTTTCACTCTTCGCGGGATTGCAAGAAGGGTTATTTTAATCTTATTAGGATTAAAACTTTTTAAATCCACCTTAGTTATAGCCTAGCTCTCACTGCCTCGTCAGCCCGCTCAGCTCACGGCGTCGTGATGCTCTCTCAACGCGAGGCGCTCGCGCGGCACCGAGCCCTAGCTTGAGTTGCCTCTAACCCGTATCGCAAACCGTCATCTCCTTCCCTAAAACCTAACCTACAGCCACACAGGCTCCTAACAACAACCACACATGTCTTACAAACTAATATTCTGACAATAATGAATGGCCACACAGGCAAATAATACTGTTCCACACAGGAGAAAAGCACATTTTACGGACTTCTTCCGACAAAACCGCCATGTTGGCCACGGGTGCGAAAACTGAGCTTCAGAATACCGCAGTAGGTCACGTGTGAAATATTTTTGTTCTCATTCGTCAAATATCTCCGATAACCTGGCGTTATTTTCCAATCCTTTGATGGATTGATAATCACACCTTGGCCTTCGATTAACAATTGCTTTCGCGCGACTTTTTAAGTCTCCATAGATTTACAAATAATCTAACTTTTCGATTCAAGTCACGGATATAAAACTGCTACTAATGATTTTAAATTCTGTTGTAAGTTTTATCTTAAAACTCTTTTCAGAATACCGATTTGCCTCATTTGCATATCTTCCATGGCAACTACAACTACAAATTTTAGCGCTGGCTAAAAGTGTGTAGTGACGTAGATTAAAAAAAAATCGCACAGTTTCAGAATACCGATTTCCTAATTTTTTTTTTAGTGACGTAGATACAATAAATTTTACCTTAAAATCGTTTTCAGAATACATCCCCTGGGCTCCATGGAACACCAACTTATTGTTGAATGGGACACCCTAAACTTTTTGGTAAAATATATTGAAATAAATAAATATTGGAGTATAGATGCAACGATGAAAATATATAAAAGATCAATTCATAATCAAAGCCTTTTGTCAAATGTATTGCCTTGACTATATATGCAATATGTGCTATTTGCTGGGCGCTTGTAAATCAAATGTATTGTACATTCTTTGTTTATAATATGCTGTACTTTTATTTTGTTCTGTTGTTTTCATTCCTTCGCAAATGTGAGAAACCTTGATCTAGTACTAGTCACTGACCTCTACTAATGGACGGGCGGCTGCACGTTGATTGGCCATTCAAAAATGAGGCCGCCGCGCGCGCACGGCGGCCATATTGGGACCATCATCATGGACCGTCGATAACCCGCTGTTGATAGTGTGTAACATTCGTAAACATTTTTCAGATTAGTTTTACCAATTGTTCTCGTTAGATAAAAAGTGTTGATTGTATTCTGATTAGGGATGGCACATTACATGGCATTTGGCTGTACAAATCGAAATGATAACTAGACATGTTATTCGTCATTTTGACGAATAAGGTGATACGCATGACCTTTGACCTTCACCGACTTCCCCCTCCCCTCGAATAATCTTCACTGACACCCCCCTCGAAAAATCTTCACCGACACCCCCCCCCCCCCCCCGACAAATCTTCATCGACGCCCACCCCTGGAAAATTCTTCATTAACAACCCCTCAACCGGCACCCCTTGACAATTTTGGTTGACGAAATAACCCCCCCCCCCCCCCCCTTGAAAAAATCCTGGGTACGCCACTATCTATCATCATCATCACAAGTATCCGTCGTCTTAGTGATTATATATGTTCCAGACACTTTGAATAACTATATCATTTACCACACAATCAAGATGCACTTACTAATAACAGTGAAGTTTATGTATAACACAAAGTAATATACTTTCATGGGCCTGAACGATAAGACTACACCCTGTCACCATCAGACCTATCATGCATGCTTATACAGAATTTTTAAACATTAAACATTAATAAACAGTTATCACAAAAACTCCTTATAATAATCAAGTATCAAATAATGTATTTCATATTTAAAAAAATATATATATTAACTTTATAAAATAATATTAACCTTAAAGTATAATATATCAAATTACTAAACTAAATCTCAAAACTGACAATGGCACTTTAAATCCTAGCGTCAAAATGGCTACTCGAATCTACAACATGTTTGTGAAGTGACCGAACTAAAATAAACAATACCTGAATCCCTGGTGTACTGAGGGGATGATAGATAGGGGAAAAAAACTATCAAAAATATTCTTAAAGGGATAATTGAGTTTTAGTCAAACTAAATTGTATTAATCAAAACCTGCACCATTACAGTACAACCTAACAGTTATAACTCAACCATGGTTGACATGTATACAAAATAACAAACGACAAAGTAAAGACCCGGTTATCATTTTTTTTTTAAATAGCTGTTACAACTCAAGAGGGTGCTTTCTAAGAGAGCAAAATTGTGCATGTGATGTTTTGTGAAAATAATGATTAGATAAAGATAGTATCAACTATTTAAAAACCTCTTTTTATTGTTTTTTTTAAGAAGTGTATATGCATTTTAAGTATTTAAAAAAAAAATCAAGATATCGATTGTCTAGACGATATATAAATAAAATATTTTTAAATGAAATTTTACAATTATGAGAACATTTGAAAGGGAATGATTCTCATTTTACATGTTTTATTCAAGGAACTTTCTAATTGAATTAGAACCAACCAATTTGGTGTCATGGGGCATTTCGGGAAGTACCAATACTCAAGTGTACCTTTAAACCATGCAATCGTACAAAGTTATTCTTTTGGGAGGTTTCTCAGAGAAGCAAATACATCATCTTCCACATACACAATTACCAGTCTTCCTAGTTATTCTATATTCCAGACAATTTGAATTACTATTCTAAGGTCAACTATGCATTGTGTACGTTTCGTCGATGTACAATACAAAATGATATACTAAATGGGTCTGATCCATAAGACTACACTTTGTCAACCATTTCGTGAATGAGACAGACTGCAGATATACGTTTGTTTATCTCAAATTTAGTTTCGGTAAGGGGCGATTGGAATAACTAAACCCTTTTCATACACACGGCTTTATGCTTTGGCTGGTTCCACAAATACAATCAAGAGAACACATAGAAAAATAATTATAAGTCCCGTTCACATCGAACATTCAAAGTTAATCTTCACTGTTCACAGCAGTACCTCATGCTAAATCTTTATGCAACAGTATACTCACTTATAATATACATGTATTAATTCACAACTTGTGTCTCTCTTTTACATCAGATATTATTAATCAACCAGTATATAATTATTACTTAGATAATTACCATAAACAATACAAAGATTATTCTCAATATTCAGCAAGTTATACGACTATAACTAGTATAATCTCTCTCAAACTCTTCCCTCATAATTCCACTAGTTTCCATCTCATTCATTATAAATATATAACTTTAACATGACTACCTTAACATTATAAAATGCGATGTAACTTCAATTATCCATGTAAGATAGAAATTATATTGTCTTACCTGTAAAATAACGTGTTGATCAGAGAAGAGACAAAAACTTTCCAGGCACAATACTTGATCCCCACTTCGTGTGTAGGAAGAGAGGGCCGTATTATCGCGGTACTTCAGTTCGTAGGGATCGAATTACGTTGATACAGGTCGAGTCAAAATCACCTTTCTCCATTATTGCAGCGCTAATAGGGATTACTACACGCAAACGCTAGGGTTGAGAGATTATTTTGACCGTTACTGAAAGAGGTGGGCGTTACATGAAATTGTATGACGTAGTAATAGGGGCGAAGCCACATACTTTGGGGAGGGCGGCTTAGTCACGTTAATTAGCAAGGCATTATATGCATCAATTTGATGTGCCCTGTTTGGAGAACCAATTACTGTTTTCAAACATTTAATTAAAAACACCATAAGTTACGAAACAAAAGAAATATAACGGCTTACTCGGAATATCTTGAATTATTTGTATGCTACATTGCAATAGAGGGAAAACAAATGTTTCCATTATTTGAGCAACATAATAAGAACATATTATTTTTCCTCCAGATCTCCGCTACAACATATCAAAATTGTAGACGTATTCGACCAGAATCGAAGGAGATAGACACACAACTGCACCTTCAAAACATAACACAAAATTTATGAAATCAATCAAAATTAAATTTTCGCTTTTCATGGCAATTTGATGACGTCATGATGTCCGGTTTGCAAACTTTGAATATCGCACTATACCTACAACTCATACTCTATCACGAAAACATAACGACCAAAATACTGAACATGGATTTTCAAATTTATGATCAATTGAACAGGGCATGTTTTTACCACATTTTCACATATTTTACATATGGCAGCACGCGCGGATTTCATGTGTAGCACGCGCGCATCGGCACATTTCCGGTCGGAAAGAGATAGTAATTGTTCAGAATCGTCCCAGCTACAAGATATCAAAACTTGGGACAGATTCAAGCAGAATTGACCGAGATATCGGAATCCAAACACGATATATACATAATCGCAAATGATAAAATCGTTGAAAACTGCTAATGTTAACTTCTCATGGTCATATGATTACATAATGAGGTTTGGTTGGCGATAAGGATGCATGACGTTGTATCTACAACTCATTCGTCTGCAAGGAAAAATATTTTTAACAAAATTGCCCGTGGATTTTAAAAATTATTATCAATTAAAAAAGGGCATATTTTGTACATTTTTGTGCATAGCAGCACTCGCGGATTTTAAAGTTTTACGCCCTCCTGTTCGAGCGTTTTTGGTCGAGGAGATCTGGAAACTGTTTTAATTTATCATAGAAAGTATTGGGAACAGTTTCCAAAAAAAAAACGGCCATTTGTTTGTTCCGTGCGCGCTACGCGTGAAAAAGCGCGCGCGCAAACGCGCAAGCGCGCAAAATTTTGAAATGCTCGGAATGACCTGAAACGTATGGAAAATTGGTTCGCCGGTTGATTTGAGAATTTTTCAAGGATTTTTACCCTTTGACGCGCGCGTACGCGTCCGTCGTTGTCCGTACGACCTTGAATGCGACATTTTTATATAGCCCTTGAACTTAGCTTGCCATGTAGAGAATTTGGTGAAAATATACCATTACGTAAGAAAGATATGGGCTGTTGAAATATTTCACAAAATGGCGTCTCCATGACGTCACAGGGTAGTACCGTCATAATCATTACCCAGGTGCACAATTTCGGACCAAGGTCTATTATGTTCACCAGGTTTCATTATCATATCCCCAGCCAAATTTTACAGACACGAGACACAAAAAACGTACAAAGAAAAAAAAAAAAAACTAGACATGAAATTCGTCACTGTGACGAATTAGGTGATACGTATGACCTTTGACCTTTGACCTTAGACCCCTTGAATAATCTTCACCAATACCCCCTCCCCCCCCCCCCATAAAAAAAATCTTCACCAACACCGCCCCCCCTGAGAAAAATGTTCACCGAAATCCCCCTCAAATAATTCTCTCAGACTACCCCATCAACAAAATTTCGCCTACACCCCCCTCAACAAATCTTCATCAACACCCCCCCCCCGAGAAAAATCTTCACCGACACCCCCCTCAAATAATTCTCACTGACACACCCCCCCCCAAAAAAAATCTTCACCGACAACCCCCTCAAAAAAAATCAACACCAACAACCCCCCTCCCGATAAAATCCTCACCTACAACCCCCCTAGAAAATCTTCACTGACACCCGCATCAACAAAACAATCTTCACCAACACCCCCCCCCCGATGAAAATCTTCACTGACGACCCCCTCAAATAATGTTCACTGACACCCCTCAAACAAAATCTTTACCGACACCCCCCTCAAAAAATATTCACCGACAACCCCTCCCCCTTCGAAAACAAATCCCCAACTACACCCCCTCGAAAAGATCTTCAGTGCCACCCCCCCCCCCGCCTCAAAAATCTTCACCGACACCCCTCCCCCCTCGAAAAAAAATTACCGACACCCACCCCCCCCCTTGAAAATGTTGGTTGACGAAATAACCCCCCCCCTTGAAAAATCCTGAGTACGCCACTATCATCATAAGTAGTCGTCGTCATATTTATTCTTTATGTTCCAGACACTTTTGATAATTATTTAATTTCACACAATCAAGTTGCATTTACTACTAAAAGTGAAGTCTATGTAGTATGTACAACACAAACTAATATACCTTCATGGGCCTGAACGATAAGACTACACACCATCAGACCTATAATGCGTCCACATAATTTGAAGTAAAAATCTAAAGGGGGGAGGAGTGTGATATCCTGAAGAATATTATTTGATTATGCAGTATCGTACTCTAAATTGTACCATCATCATCTTATCATTCCACTCTTATATTCTGTCATTCTCTCTTACTTTGTGTCATTCTCTCTATTTATTCATCAACATTCCACAACTCACACCACTGGCTAGATCCTGTAAACATTGTCCAGACCTTTCCACCCTTGGTCATCCATCACCCTCTCACACACATCCACTATCGTTTTGTATGCATTGGAAGAACCTTGCTACGTACAGTTAGTATGAGTCAAAATTCCCTCCCCATTATTGCAGCACTAATAGGGATTACTACACACAAACGCTAGGGTTGAGAGATTATTTCGACCGTTACTGAAAACAGGTGGGCGTTGAACGACGTAGTAATAGGGGCGAAGCCTCATACTTTGGGGAGGGCGGCTTAGTCACGTTAATTAGCAAGGCATTATATGCATCAATTTGATGTGCCCTGTTTTGAGAACCAATTACTGATTTCAAACATTTAATTAAAAACACCATAAGTTACGAAACAAAAGAAATATAACGGCTTACTCGGAATATCTTGAATTATTTGTATGCTACATTGCAATAGAGAAAAAACGAATGTTGCCATTATGTGAGTAACATAATAGGAACATATTATTTTTCCTCCAGATCTCCGCTACAACATATCAAAATTGTAGACGTATTCGACCAGAATCGAAGGAGATAGACACACAACTGCACCTTCAAAACATAACACAAAATTTATGAAATCAATCAAAATTAAATTTTCGCTTTTCATGGCAAATTGATGACGTCACGATGTCCGATTGGCAATTTTTGAATATCGCACCATATCTACAACTCATACTCTGTCACGAATACACAACAACCAAAATACTGAACATGGATTTTCAAATTTATGATCAATTGAACAGGGCATGTTTTTACCACATTTTCACATATTTTACATATGGCAGCACGCGCGGATTTCATGTGTAGCACGCGCGCATCGGCACATTTCCCAGGGGCGTCGATCTGTTCGGATAACACAATGCATTGGTGGGGCGAGCTATTGTTCACAAACAATGCTCGCCCCTCCAATGCATTGTGTTTTCCGAACAGATCGACGCCTCTGACATTTCCGGTCGGAAAGGGATAGTAATTGTTCAGAATCGTCCCAGCTACAAGATATCAAAACTTGGGACAGATTCAAGCAGAATTGACCGAGATATCGGAATCCAAACACGATATATACATAATCGCAAATGATAAAATCGTTGAAAACTGCTAATGTTAACTTCTCATGGTCATATGATTACATAATGAGGTTTGGTTGGCGATAAGGATGCATGACGTTGTATCTACAACTCATTCGTCTGCAAGGAAAAATATTTTTAACAAAATTGCCCGTGGATTTTAAAAATTATTATCAATTAAAAAAGGGCATATTTTGTACATATTTTGTGCATAGCAGCACTCGCGGATTTTAAAGTTTTACGCCCTCCTGTTCGAGCGTTTTTGGTCGAGGAGATCTGGAAACTGTTTTAATTTATCATAGAAAGTATTAGGAACAGTTTCCAAAAAAAAAAACGCCATTTCTTTGTTCCGTGCGCGCTACGCGTGAAAAAGCGCGCGCGCAAACGCGCACGCGCGCAAAATTTTGAAATGCTCGGAATGACCTGAAACGTATGGAAAATTGGTTCGCCGGTTGATTTGAGAATTTTTCAAGGATTTTTACCCTTTGACGCGCGCGTACGCGTCCGTCGTTGTCCGTACGACCTTGGGTGCGACATTTTTATATAGCCCTTGAACTTAGCTTGCCATGTACAGAATTTGGTGAAAATATACCATTACGTAAGAAAGGTATGGGCTGTTGAAATATTTCACAAAATGGCGTCTCCATGACGTCACAGAGTAGTACCGTCATAATCATTACCCAGGTGCACAATGTCGGACCAAGGTCTATTATGTTCACCAGGTTTCATTATCATATCCCCAGCCAAATTTTACAGACACGAGACACAAAAAACGTACAAAGAAAAATAATAAAAATAATTGTGTTTCCACAATTGCGGTATATTTGGAGATCGTAATGACCGCGGGAAATAAAGACGGATCGTGATAGCGTTATCAAAATGATGTCGAATGAAATCGGAATGACCGCGGGAAATGACGACGGATCGTGGTAGCGTTATCAAATGATGTCGCATGATAATTTGATATGTTATGAACAAGATCTTATCGAGATCGAGCCTTGTAACATGACACGAGTTATATACACAAAGCCAGAGATGATCGTGAAGTATTGTGCGATTGTGGAAACACCCCGCTGAGTAATAACAATACGTGATACGCTATACGTATCACCTAATAATTGTGTTTCCACAATTGCGGTATATTTAAGGATCGTAATGACCGCGGGAAATAAAGACGGATCGTGATAGCGTTATCAAAATGATGTCGAATGAAATCGGAATGACCGCGGGAAATGACGACGGATCGTGGTAGAGTTATCAAATGATGTCGCATGATAATTTGATATGTTATGAACAAGATCTTATCGAGATCGAGCCTTGTAACATGACACGAATTATATACACAAAGCCAGAGATGATCGTGAAGTATTGTGCGATTGTGGAAACACCCCGCTGAGTAATAACAATAGGTGATACGTATATATACGTATCACCTAATAATTGTGTTTCCACAATTGCGGTATATTTAGAGATCGTAATGACCGCGGGAAATAAAGACGGATCGTGATAGCGTTATCAAAATGATGTCGAATGAAATCGGAATGACCGCGGGAAATGACGACGGATCGTGGTAGCGTTATCAAATGATGTCGCATGATAATTTGATATGTTATGAACAAGATCTTATCGAGATCGAGCCTTGTAACATGACACGAATTATATACACAAAGCCAGAGATGATCGTGAAGTATTGTGCGATTGTGGAAACACCCCGCTGAGTAATAACAATAGGTGATACGCTATACGTGCGTATCACCTAATGACATACAAAAGGCTGAAATCACGTTTCATAGGCGAGTTGTTAGCAGTCATTGGGCCGCCTACAGTCCCATGTGTTATGTTTTGTGTCAGAAAAGATTATAGTTTACCTCTTATATTCCACATATATATTAGGTTGCTACATTATAAATAGGGCAGGGGCGTCGATCCGTTTTTGCGATTGGGGGGGGGGGGGGGGGGGGGCGAAATTTGAAAATTTTTCCAGAGTGACCACTGAGAGAGCTAAAAGCCCCACATTGGCATGACGGGAAGTTTTATTATGCGCTCATTGAAAGTGTCTTAATGGCTCGAAGACCTGACTTTGGGGGCACCCACATTTGGGGACAATAATGGGGGTCCAGGGGGCGGAGCCCCCGGAAGCTTTTAGATTTCAGACATGTGCAACTCCTATCATGGGTGTTAAAATTGTATAAAATAGTGAACCTACTCGTAACGTATTTTTAAAGGGCATAGCGAGGAAAAGATTGAGCCTTGCATGAGATGGATCCACGTGATCCTGTATACTATAGAGCCATCGATATAGTCTAGGGCATTGGGCTCCCATGAAACTATGCAAGGGCGTCAACAACTTCTCAAAAGTGGAGGAGAGACATTGCGAGGAAGTGAAGCGACCGAGCGGGGGAGGGTGTGGGAGGGGGTGTCCCCCTCCCACAGTGGGGAGCTTTTGTATTTTTGGGCGTGAAATGGTGCGATTTGGTGCACACCTGAGACAGAAATTTCACGTAATATGAAGTATATAAGTGTATATGGAACCAAACATACATAATGACAAATGGAGGGGGACAATCTCCTCCACTTTCAAATGTGGGGGGACATGATATTCCAATTTGATTTGCGTTCAGCGCATATGGACCGAATTGACTGAAAGATATATTTCAGATTATTTTATTTTTTGTGACGGTGTGCTATCTATATAGATGAGGGTTTAATAAACTTCGTTTGAGGTATGCGTTTGAGAAATTACACTGCCCAAAACATTTCGAAAGGTGAGTTCCCGCAACCAAAATGAAACTTGCAATATGGGAAACTGTATGCGCGCGAAGCGCGCGGCAAAAAAAGAGATTTACAGTCCTTTTCAAACTAAAAAACGGCTGTTTTGAAGATTAATTATTGATAAATGTGTCTTTCCCCTCTTTGGCATTATATCACTCGATTTTTTTCTTCCTCATTTTCGGAATTATTGGGGGGGCGAAATGATATGTTCGCCCCCCCCCCAATATTTTCATTGGGGGGGGGGGGGGGCGACCGCCCCCCTGCCCCCCCAGGATCGACGCCCCTGAAATAGGGTACTGTACTGATAGATTTGTTTAAATATTGAAATAAAACGTAGTGAAATCGATAAGAGATTTAGATACGGGCAGGCAAATAGATGACAAAAATGTGATTGTAAACTTGAAAATGTATTTTTGATATAATTGAATAAGTGATTGGGTTTTGAAAATGTATGTTTGGATTCATAAAGCCTATAATAAGGCTAGGGTTTTCTGTCGAGACAGTGACTCATTAAGTTAATTACAGCCCATAAAAAGTGAAATAATGAAAGAAGATACATTTGTATATGAAATATTGGTATCAGTGGCGTAGACAGGTTCTTACACCTGGGGGGGATGATTTGCCGTTTTCCGGACCAAGACCAAGACAATTGCTTGAAAGTCTTCTCAGTGGGGGGGGGGGGGGGGGGGCAGGGACGGATCTAGCTTTTTGCTAAGGGGGGAGGCTTGACCAATGCCGATGCGGAGCATCGTCCACGAGCCGCGTAGCGGCGAGGCGATTTTTTTTGGCTATTTTGAACCCCCATAAGTGATGTCTTTTTGCTAAGGGGGGGGGGGGGTTTGACCAAATGACGATGCAGAGCATGATTTTTTGGCTATTTTGAACCCCCGTAAATGATGTCTTTTTGCTAAGGGGGGGTTTGACCAGATGACGATGCGGAGCATCGTCCACGAGCCGCAAAGCGGCGATTTTTTGGCTATTTTGAACCCCCGTAAGTGATGTCTTTATGCTAAGGGGGGGGTTTGACCCAATGACGATTTTGGGCTATTTTGAACCCCCGTAAGTGATGTCTTTTTGCTAAGGGGGGGTTTGACCCAATGACGATGCGGAGCATCGTCCACGAAGCCGCGAAGCGGCGATTTTTTGGCCATTTTGAACCCCCGTAAGTGATGTCTTTTTGCTAAGGGGGGGTTTGACCAAATGACGATGCAGAGCATCGTCCACGAGCCGCGAAGCGGCGATTTTTTGGCTATTTTGAACCCCCGTAAGTGATGTTTTCCACATCACATTTTCACTTGGCAGCCCAAGGGGGGGGGGGGGGGGGGTTTAAACCCATGATGGCGTTTTTCTATGCACATCACATTTTCACTTGGCAGCCCAAGGGGGGGGGGGGGGGGGTTAAACCCCCCTAACCCCTCCGCTTCTGGGGGGTTAGATGTTAATATGGTCGTGACCAGTCGGGCCGGAAGCAGTTTTGGATTTGGGGGGAGGCAAAACCTATGGGGGCTCACGATGTTGTGTGTGTAGAGGCTTATGCCCAACCACACTCACAGTGGTGCCAACTTTGAGCCAGATGTGAGAAAGAGACATTGCAAGGAGTGAAGAGACCAATCCCGAGGGAGCGAAGTGACTGAGCGGGGGGAGGGTGTGGGAGGGGGGTGTCCCCCCTCCCACGGTAGGGAGATTTTGCATTTTTGGACTTTAATTGTGCAATCTGGTGCTTACCTAGATAGGAAATTCGGGGTTAACATTGACTGTATCTGGGAAAGCGTGTTATGATTTGATCGACCAGAAATTTTAAATATATTTTCACGAAGAAAACAAATAATTGACACACTAATGAATATGCACCCCAACACAAACACAAATATTGTATTTATATTTAGCGTCATACACAGTTTCAACATCACTATATGCCACATTATGTATGATCCAACAACTTAGCCAAGAATGAGTCCCGAGGGGCGAAGCTACCGAGGGCTGGGGCAAAGCCAAATAGGCAGGGTTTGAGAGGGTGTATCCCCCTCCCACGGAGAAGATTTTGCATTTATATATACACTTGAAATGGTGCAATTTGGTGCACGTCACACAAGCAGCCAGAGCTAGGCCAGCCTACACTGGAACTACGTGGACCGGTATACAGAAAAAAATACCCACCCCAGGGATGTGTTTCACTAAACACTAAAATTGATTTTAGGATAGATTCAATAGGACGATTATCACATAAAATTGATGCTAAAAGCGATTTTAGCGTTTGTGAAACACCCCCAGACCATACGCAAGTTACACAATAAACTGAGATAATCTGTTCGCGCGCGAAGCGCGCAGCGACAATTGAAAGTGGATGTATAAATTACTTTTTTAACGTTAGAATGAACAAGTCTTAGCTCATACAAATAATGTTTTCTTTCCCACTCGTATACAGATACACACACAAACAAATATATCCTTCCCTAAAACCTGGGGGGGATGATTGTACATGTCATCCCCCCCACCTTGTGAGGTGGGGGGGATGCATCCCCCTCATCCCCCCCGTTGTCTACGCCCCTGATTGGTATTATGCACTCATTTGAATTTACAAGAAATCGTGGTGAATTTTGAGGGGATACTTTAGTCATTGTGGAATTACTGCAATGAAATGGTTGATAGAGAAGCAAAACATGGCTTGGGGGGAAAAAGGAGATTTGTTATAAAGTGAAATAAATAGTATGATTAAACAAAAGTATTATGTTAAATGGCAACAAAGATGGGAGGACTTTGAATCTTCCTTGGAAAATATTCAAAGTAATGTAACTCAGTCGTATATACATAGGCCAACCATTGTAATTTGAATAATATAAAAATTTTAATCTATATTGCATCGTTTACGGATGGGAAATTATATTGGTATGTGTATATCATGGGCATATAGAAAGATACATAATGTCTTCTTTTTTTTAAAGGAGCAATTAATTTGAGTTGAAACAAAAAAGAGAAAAGAAGGAAGAAAACAAAAACAGATTGGCTCAAAATGAATGAAGAAGGGCAATAAACACAAAACAAAAGCAACAACAACAACGACAACATGTCTAACAAATTAATGTAAAGTACTGACTTGTATAACATCTAATAAATAGAGGTTGCATATGGTCGAACTTCAAATTTCTTCAGAAGTGTTTTATAACCTCCATGATCGATCCCTAATCGATGTTCATAATGATTAAAACAAACCATAAAGGTAACATTATGAATCATAACTCACAAAGCATGCCCTTTGAAATAGTAATCTCAGGAAGAACGCGAACAATTAAAAAGGAAAGAAAACAAAGATTGGCTTTCTTTTTATGATATTTTGATATATATACGAGGATGACGTGCCATTATGGTATAGTAAAGTGATGCATCAACGCATGGTACAATTAAATAAATTAATGAAAACAGCAGAAAAGTTCTTTCTTTACATGGGATACTAAATCTTGTTAAAAACAAGGGGAAAATAAGAGATAAACCAGGGGCGAGTATAATGGTTATTAGATTGGGTCAACAGCGGGAATCCGAAGGAATCTCTCCGGCCAACGCCGGCGCGCATATACCTTACGTTACCGTGTAAGTATCATAACAAATGGCGAATTATCATCACTTGAGCTGTGATTCAA
The DNA here is from genome assembly GCA_037951105.1 of Echinarachnius parma. Lineage (NCBI taxonomy): Eukaryota > Metazoa > Echinodermata > Echinoidea > Clypeasteroida > Echinarachniidae > Echinarachnius > Echinarachnius parma. The sequence goes on from JBAMJV010009297.1 coordinate 67,176, forward strand.
TACGCTGGATAATTTTAATTAATCATGCTAGTATTCAATCACTAAGACTATTTACTTCACATATATGATCATATTTAATTCCTGGGGGGATAAAGGGATATAAAAATGCCATGGTGAGCAACAACTCCGTAGCAAGTATAATGCATATACCACGTTAGTGCATATATCACGTTAGTGATTGCGGGAGCAGTTGCCTCAATCGGCAATTAATGGGACACCTCGCCGGTTCCCCTCGACTCTACGTCCTGACTGATGGACCCTGTCGAGTACCCAAGTAGAAGTAGAAGAAGTATCAGCTGTTACGGGTTGATGGTCCCAACATGGCGCGCGCCCGCAGCCCGCGGCCAATTACTGAGCCATGACCGCCCGTCCATTAGTAGAGGTCAGTAGAGGTCAGTGGTCTGTGGTACTACCCCGTGTTCACACACAAAATTGTCAGCCCTTAATCATTACTAAAGAATCAGCAGCTGACTGTAGAATCAGCTTCTCATTAAAAATTCCTATGGCAAGCCCTTTGTGTAAAAACTAGATAAACTATGTTTTTCTCAGATACACTCAGTTTTTCTCAGATAAACTCAGTTAATCTCCAGATAAACACAGTTTATCAGAAAACTCAGTTTATCAGTTGATAAACTGAGTTCATCAGTTGATAAACTGAGTTTGTTTGATAATGTGTTTATATGGCAAGCCCTTTGCGTAACAACTAGATAAACCCTGTTTTTCTCAGATAAACTCAGTTTATCACCAGATAGACAGAGTCTATCACCTGATAAACTGAGTTTTTCTGATAAACTGTGTTTATCTGGAGATAAACTGGGTTTATCTGAGAAAAACTGAGTTTATCTGAGAAAACAGAGTGTATCTAGTTTTTACACAAAGGGCTTGCCATTAGTCATGATTCTTTAGTCATGATTAAAGGGATGAAAATTTGTTGTTTGTGAACACGCTGCTAGTATAGTATAGGAAGGACTTTACCTCCCTATCCAGTCACGCTACGCGGTCTTGCGTTAACAAGAGGGATACAATGATGCGGTCATAATTACCGTCAATCGAATGCAATTTCACGTTATGTGAATCCACCTACATTTTTATTAAATTTGGTTGTCACCGACGCTTCCTGACTACTCGATACAACATGATTGAATCATCATTTAACAAAGAACTCCTTGACAACCTGACGACAGGCATAATCAAGAGCTTAGGTAATATAACTGTCTAACCTAGCAGAAAGTGATTGTTCCTTAAAAATGTGTTACTGCAACATGTGCTTGTCTAACATGTCAATGTCTCCAGTCTGTTTTAGTTATTTTGTTTCGTGCCAGTCCCATATACTGATTTTTGTGTAGTGTTTTGAATGTCCTATGAATATTTTATTTTTTTCGAAAAATGTTCAGGCATTTTTAATATTATCCTAAATCAGCAAACAAACCAATGTTGGCCCAACATTTATTCCAATCATATATGTTTGTGAATATTGCAGCTGTTTCTAAAGACTAAAGTCTTAACCAAAGTTTATTTTTTCTTTAAAATTAAATTATCTACTTTTTAAATTCATTGTGATTATAATTATTATAATTTAAATATATCTGATATTCTGGATGGGTATCATAATTCATAATTATGGTGTGATATTGGTGTGAGACTGAGTTCCTAATCAGGATCATATCAAAGACTAAATACATAAAAGAGAATGCCCTTTAATGTAGGGAGAACGACCGAATACCGCAATCACGCATTTGTATCTGCTAACACGCAGAACTTTGCTACGAAAAACCTAGGATAGAATTAATATTTTTCAATATTTTACCTTGAACTTGGTATCCTCTTGCAGCTTAATCCTTCCTTGATCTGGATATGGCATAAGTTGTTCCTAAATCGATGTTTAACACAAAAAAACAACAATCTGAATGCGCAGTGAGTTAGGAGACTTCGCGGTAGCGACTGCACTTGAAGACGCCATTTTGCTACAAAGTGCATAAATTCTCCCAACTTCCATGCCAGATTACGGGGTTCGTAAACTCCCTCCAGCTACGTTCATTTGAGGCCTTTATCGTGTAAAGCAGAATCTGATCTTTCGAATGACACCAAATTTGCTGGCTTTTTTTGGAATTTTCACCTTGCAAATTGATTTTTTTTGAAGGATTGTTTTGCTGACATTTTTGCATTGATTTTCGGCACGAAAATTTGACGAAAAATCGTCCAAAACTGGAGGAAGGAATCTGAAAAAGGTATGGAAAACTAGTATTTTATGAAAGTGTGTTCATTTCTTATCACGTTGCAATATATTACTGTGGGTATAGGAATAGCGCTAAGCTGCGATCATCCAATGTAAAAAAGATTGCCCACGTACTGATTTTGATATTTTTGGCCATGTTGAGGCATGCGTTTTCCATTAATAGCGCTGGCGCACACCGCAGATCATCGTCTGAAACTGGCAGAACCAAACTTTGTACCTTCTACCTCTAAAATTGGAATATCTCCACTAATATTGAAGATAATGAGTTGATTTAAGCAGCATTCTATTTCTCACTTTACAAGCTTTCCAACAATACCAAGTTTTTGGGGGTTCCTTCAAAAATTCCAAATGTCGCCGAACTCCCTACTTTATGTAGGTATGATCTAAACTGTACTTCCTCTAAAAATGTCAATAACAATTTGACATGTTGTCAACATCGCGTTGCTCCCCATTCAGAAAAGAGGCCCGGTGTGTGCAATGTAGAGCTGACAGAGAAACCTTCCTCACAGCGCCACCAGTTGGTAGCGTGGGAACAGCGTCACCACTGCTTCCTGCCTGAAGACCTCAAGAACTTCTATCAGATGTCTGACGGGATGCTTCTAACATGGAGTGTCAAACTGGACGGTAAGGAAGTAAAACAACAATAAAGTATAAAACACATACATAGGGGCCTTGTGTGTTTTGGGTTTGGCCCCCAAAAGGATTAAAAAGGAACCTATGGAATTTCTTATAGAATTGTACACAATTTAATTCACCACTGCTTTTTGTATTAAGACCTCAACAAATTATATGTCTGACGGATTGCTTCTCACATGGAGTGTCAAACTGGATGATAAGAAAGTAAAACAAAATAAAATAATTAACAAAAACATAAATTGTGTCCCCCTGAAACGCTGAAACAGCAAAAAAAAGCAAAATAAATATCTACCTTCTCCATTATTTAGTTTTTTTAAATTTCTGTAGATGCCCCACTATGGCACATGTCTAGATGGTTTGAAGTGTCCACTTTTACCAGGATTTTCTCTATCTGTGTACAGTGATTTGCCATTGTGCGCCCCCCCCCCCCCCCAAAAAAAAAAAAAAAAAAAGAAAAAGGGTTGTTTGTTCCTTAATCAAGCCAGGTAGAACCAGTGCTGTAACATTTTAATTGGTGGAATTGTAATTATTAATTTCTTTGAATCTAAAGAACACAACCTACCTTGAACTTGCATTATCTCAATTTGACAGGTGACAACATTTTGCCACTGGGGAGAATAGAGCTGAATTCTCTGGACAGTGTCATCAAGATTGGTGGAGAGAAGATGGAACGCAGGAACAACCCGTCTCTTGCAGATCTTCATGAGGACTCGGATGATGAATCAAGTGAGGGTACGAGACCAGTTAATAAATTTTGATCATGATTATGAGGATGGTCATTATAACAGTTTGGAATTAAATTAATCGCAACATTGCAATTACTTTAAACTCTTTATGCAACACCCCCCCCCCCCCCCCACCCCCCGTGAAGTAAATGGGTACTATTGGCAGGAATTTATTCCTTTAAAATGCTTTACAATAAAGCTGCTCGGCTAAAGCCACTTAGGTAATAATGCTCCGAGCGCTTTGAGGCTTAAGCGCTATATAAAAATTGACAATTATTATTATTATTATTACTATCAACTTAGAAGCGATGGGAGTAGCAGGGAGGGGGGAAAACCTGGTTATGCAATCAAAAATTGGAATTAGAAAGCTTATAAATTCATTTATACTCATTTTACTTCACAATGGGACAGTGAGAGTTGCTAGAGTTAACCCCTTTGTCACCTCTAATGGCCATGCCACTGGATTGATAAAGGGCCGATTTAATATCCGCCTTGCGGTTTCATCAATGTAGAGGATTCTGTAATTTGCCTCGTATGCGTCTTGTAGAAGTTTTTAAGGGCCTGATAGTGTCAATCCTTTGGTAATACATATATTCATATGAAAATGTTGACTGTGTATGGTATGGCATTTGATCTGATTTAATGCATTCAGGTTCATGCGACGGTCTGCCTCGGTTTGATCAGCGCAGCCGGATCTTTGAGTTGGACCCCTGTCAGGGATGCGGCCATGTGTGCCTTGTTTACAGGAACACGGTGCCAGGTAAGGAGACGGCACATTTGTGACCAGGGGGATGTTCCATAAAGATTTGTAAAATTGTGATTGAACGCAAGTCAGAAAATGGGCCTAAATATGCATATCTGATAGGTTCAAATGTGCATATTTGTTGACTTACGATTAATCGCAACTCTGCGATAAATCACAACTCTTTATGCAACACCTTCCTGGTGCCATAGAACCTTTGTGATCCATCACCTTTTAAAGAATTTTCCCAAAGTGTTACTTGAAACTTCAATAATTGTAAGATTCTTCTGAATGATGTGTGAGAGTTTCATAGAAAAAGACCACTGTTAACATAGCAAAAAAAAAGTGAAAATTTGTGTCAGATTATATCACCTACTGCCGATTGATTCTGACTGTCATTCGTACAATCTAAAAACGTTCCTTGAATACTTTTCATTATTCAGTCATAAAAATATCTCCCACGTAGATGATGTGATGACTTCATAGGTGATAATAGAGTAGAAGATTATTGATGAATGCATTTTAGGTTCTGGCAGTAATTGTCTAAATGACTTCATCATGTTACAGCAGTCTATGTCAATGTGACAATAAAAAGAGTCATTTCAACATATTCAGGACTTTTACAAGAATATTTAATCCTTGGTTTCATGGAGGAAGTGTGGTACACTTCCAATTTCTATAACATTGGAAGAAACTTATATGGATCTTGAAATCATTTTATTAATTGCAGGATCACCAGCCCGTGATGCTGAGATTTGGTTCCTGGACACTGCCCTCAGGTGGCACTTCCTGTCCAGTTCGTTCTCTCAGTACTTCCGTCTGATGATGGTCCACATGGGTTTACCGCAGTGGCAGTACGCTTTCACCGACGTCGGTCTTAGTCCACAGGCAAAGGTAGGTGCAGATTATTGTTATTGGTCTACATCATCATCATCATCATCAACAATTTCATCATCATTATCATCAGCATCGGCATCGTCATCGGCATCATCATCGGCATCGTCATCAGCATCATCTTCATCTTCATCATCATCATCATCATCATTCATGCAAAACGAAGATTGAATGGGAGTATACAGGGTGGCCCAAACAAACTGGAACGGGGCATTTCCCAAAATATAGTAACAAAATGATTATGTCCAATGGATAGGGTGTCTTTTCCAATGAAAAACAATACCAAGAACAGTCATTTTGGTCGTGTAGTTTTTGTTTTAGAGCGCTGTGAGTGACACCATGTCAGGTACCCATTTTTTGTCAATTTTTTCCAAGTCAGTGCCTGATAAATCAGACTTATATACTGCCCATCGTAGTATCGAACAGCTATGCCCATTCTCTCGGCACACAGCTGAATGCACTCTAACAATGGTGCCCGTATTGCTCGTTGTTTTTTCACTAGGTAAACATAATTCTTTGTCTATGAAACTCTCACATATCATTCTTAAGAATCATACAATGAAATTGGTATTATGATTGAAGTCTCAAATATCACTTTTGGGAATAAGTATATTAAGTTAATGGATCACTTTAATGGCATGAATATTTCTTTTAAAGGGGTAGTACAGTTTTGGTAAGGCTGAACTTTAGTAACCAAACCTGGACAGTAACATTATAACTAATAGTTATTACTTCCCCTTGCTCGAAAGGTATACAAAATTACAAACGACTAAGTAAAAAGCCTGTTATCATACTAAAAGAGCCATTAAAACACAAGAGGGTGCTTTCTAAAAAGGCATTGGTTTCAACCATTTTTCATACAAAATAATGCATGTGATGTTCTATTGAAATAATGATTAAGTAGATAGATCATCAACAACTATTTAAAAAATGCTTTTGAACATTTTTGAAAAAGTGTAAGCATTTTTTAAATTTTTTGAAAAAATCATCTAATTATTTGGGCCCCAAATAATTATAAGATCAAATATATTTATTGATATTTCAGCTGTTTCTGGACCGATTTTGACCAAATAAAGTTTATTCTGCCATTAAAATTGCATGTTCTCTCAAATTTGACACTCAGTTTTTCATTATCTCACAAAAAAATTGTGATGTGCAGCGCCCTCTCTACCAAAACCAAGCTACCCCTTTAAATGTCTGTTTCCCAGTTCTTGATGTCTCTGCCACAATATATGGTAGCAAATACGATTTCTAGACATTTCAATTTCTTATTTCTCTTTTCCCCTACTTTTTTCTTCCTTCTAGCAATGGTTCAACCTGTACGGGCCGTATCGTCTCCAAGTTGACGCCATTCTTGCAGAAATTTTTGGGTCCACCATGGACTCCGATGCCCCAGAACAGGATGATAGTCCTCTACAGAAATTGGATGTCAGCAAAGTGTTCAAGGGAAAGTCAGACAAAAAGTGAGCTTTTACTAAATAATTTGTAGCATAAATTTATCAATAGTAGGTTTGGAAGTAGTGTGCTCCACTGCTATTTTGACATACACAAAAACAAATCTTGCACATCTGCAACACGATGCTGTTTGTAAGTATCTGCTTCCATGGTGGTGTAGATGTACAGTTGAATTGGGGTTGCACCATGTAAGAAGGGAGGATTGGCGAGTCCTGAGAAGAACTGTTGGTATTCTTCCTTGGATAATCCTAAAAAGGACATGGTGCAACTGCAAGTCAACTGTAGGCTACATGATGACATTTTGATTAGAAGTGCTTAAAATCTGTGGAAGTAGTTCCAGGGGGGTGTCTCACAAAGATCCTAAGTTGAACTTAAATATTATGGTAAGCCATTTCTAGTCTTAAAATAAAATACATTCCAAAGCAAAAATGCAAGTATTTGGACTTTTCATAAATTTTACATGAAGGACATGAACTTTCCTTGATAATAGAAACATATTAATAATTTGAAACAACATTTTATACCTTTTGAAAGGACTTTTACAAATTGTTTTCAAAGAACGGCTTTCCATACTTTATAAGTCCAAGTTAGAACTAGATGGATCTTCGACTGCGCGCAGTCGAAAATTATGCCTCCGCTTATACCGCTATCACGCGATTTTAATATCAAGCCCGAATTAAAATGCACTGAATTAATGTTTTTTAATATTTTTCATATATTTTGAGTCCTGTGACCTTGACCATATGACCCCAAATTTTGATGGCTACATTGGCTCTCTAAGAAACATTCCGGTACCAAGTTTGATTGAAATCTGACATTTACAATGTAGTTCTTGAGATTTTGCCATTACAAGCTTTTTTGCATGTATAATGAGTCCTGTGACCTTGACCTCAACCTCATGACCCCAACATTTTATGGTTACATTGACTCTTTAGGGCCATTCTTTGAAAAGTGAAACTTTTTTGGAAAAAATAAAGTTTTTTTTTCTGTTGTTTTATTCCATTTTTGGAAAGATCAATATCTAAGGTTTTATAATATATATTTTTTACACTAAATATTGAAAATTCATTACTCAATTGCATAAATTTGCATAATTCAATATTTAAAAAAAATTAATAACTCCAAAAATAACTAGAAATTGCGCGCTCGGCGGGTCGCGCAGCCGAGCACATGTATCCCCCGAACCAATTGCATTGCACTTTTGTGGGTTGTAATATTGTGAACTGAACAAGTTTGGTGGTGTACGTTGTTCTACAACCAGGACTCCGCCCCACACCAAAATCAATAGGCTTCATCCTCTTTCCTTAATACACCTTCATACCAAATTAGAAAATGATCAGACAAGAACTCGGATCTATAGAGCGTTCACAAGGTAATCTTAACTATTTCTTTATATCATGGTTACCATGGCAACCAGGACTCCGCCCCACACCAAAATCAAAAGGCTTCATCCTCTTTCCTTAATACACCTTCATACCAAATTAGAAAATGATCGGACAAGAACTCGGACCTGTAGAGCGTTCACAAGGTAATCTTAACTATTTCTTTATATCATGGTTACCATGGCAACCAGGACTCCGCCCCACACCAAAATCAATAGGCTTCATCCTCTTTCCTTAAGACACCTTCATACCAAATTAGAAAATGATCGGACAAGAACTCGGACCTGTAGAGCGTTCACAAGGTAATCTTAACTATTTCTTTATATCATGGTTACCATGGCAACCAGGACTCCGCCCCACACCAAAATCTAAAGGCTTCATCCTCTTTCCTTAAGACACCTTCATACCAAATTAGAAAATGATCAGACAAGAACTCGGACCTGTAGAGCGTTCACAAGGTAATATTAACTATTTATTTATATCATGGTTACCATGGCAACCAGGACCGCGCCCCACACCAAAATCAATAGGCTTCATCCTTTTTCCTTAATACACCTTCATACCAAATTAGAAAATGATCGGACAAGAACTCGGACCTGTAGAGCATTCACAAGGTAATCTTAACTATTTCTTTATATCATGGTTACCATGGCAACCAGGGCTCCGCCCCACACCAAAATCAATAGGCTTCATCCTCTTTCCTTAATACACCTTCATACCAAATTAGAAAATGATCGGACAAGAACTCGGACCTGTAGAGCGTTCACAAGGTAATCTTAACTATTTCTTTATATCATGGTTACCATGGCAACCAGGACTCCGCCCCACACCAAAATCAATAGGCTTCATCCTCTTTCCTTAATACACCTACATACCAAATTAGAAAATGATCGGACAAGAACTCGGACCTGTAGAGCGTTCACAAGGTAATCTTAACTATTTCTTTATATCATGGTTACCATGGCAACCAGGACTCCGCCCCACACCAAAATCAATAGGCTTCATCCTCTTTCCTTAATACACCTTCATACCAAATTAAAAAATGATCGGACAAGAACTCGGACCTGTAGAGCGTTCACAAGGTAATCTTAACTATTTCTTTATATCATGGTTACCATGGCAACCAGGACTCCGCCCCACACCAAAATCAATAGGCTTCATCCTCTTTCCTTAATACACCTTCATACCAAATTAGAAAATGATCGGACAAGAACTCGGACCTGTAGAGCGTTCACAAGAAAATCTCTGCGGCGGACGCGGCGGACGCGGCGGCGCGACGAGGCCAAATCCATAGTATCCCCCGAAGTGGGTTCGGGGGATACAATTAAAGGGGTAGTTTAGTTTTGGTAGAGAGGGCGCTGCACATCACAATTTTTTTGTGAGGTAATGAAAAACTGAGTGTAGAATTTGAGAGAACATGCAATTTTAATGACAGAACAAACTTTATTTGGTCAAAATGGACCCAGAAACGGCTGAAATATCAATAAATAAATATGATCTTATAATTATTTGGGGCCCAAATAATTAGATGATTTAAAAAAAAAAAAAAAAAAAATGCTTGCACTTTTTCAAAAATTTTAATCATTATTTCAATAAAACATCACATGCATTATTTTGTATGAAAAATGGTTGAAACCTGTGCCTTTTCAGAAAGCGCCCTCTTGTGTTTTAATGGCTCTTTTTGAATGATAACAGGCTTTTTACTTAGTCGTTTGTAATTTTGTATACCTTTCGAGCATGGTGGAGATAACTATTAGTTTATAATGTTACTGTCCAGGTTTGGTTACCAAAGTTCAGCCTTACCAAAACTGTACTACCCCTTTAAGTTCAACTAAGGATCTTTTTGAAACACCCCCCTGGACTCAAGGTTTTGCAATGACATATTCATAGAATATCTCTCTACCTCAGTGTTTTAGATGGAGGTTAGAGGAGAAAACCTTCGTTTGAAAACTCTCGTAATGTGCTGCTTGGAAAGAATGCTCCCCAGGGAGCAGAGATACTGCACATTTTGTCTATGTGCTCCTATGACCAGTAATGGTTTTGTGAATTAGTGCTTATAATGTTTCATATTATATGGACAAATGATAGAAGTTGAAAGACTTAAGTTATCAAGAAAACAATGTCTTAATCCTCCAGAAGAGCATTTACCCCGAGTTATTTTGACTAATATTAAATAAGTTGTCTTTTTATGCCAACCGATGTGTACAAGGTATAGGCAAATTAATGTAATTAATCATAAGATAATTTTCTCCCATCATGAAGAGTTAAAAAAAAAAATCCTATGTCAAGTAAAAGATACCACATGTATGATAGTCTTTGCATCATATAATCACCTCATTTCTTTCAGTACCCATTCACAATTGTTTTTGTTGTTGCACTTGTTTTGTTCTCCTTGACAGGGGCAAGACATCTGCCAGTCAGAAAAAGAAGTCCATCACTCAAAACAAGTAAGTAGACCAACAGTCAACTCTACCGTAGTAATTATTTATTGATGAAGTGTACTGATGACCGACGCTTGATGTGTCAGCGTTTATGTACTGGCCGGTACACCTTAGAGCTTCAATAATGAAAGGACACGTGGGACGTTTATGTACAAACACAGGTTGTAATTAAAAGCATCAAGGGGCGACTTCAATGTTTAAAATTTAAATTGTTTCTAGAAAAAATATTCTTTGTAAAGTTTCACTGCAGAAGGTCGGGATGTTTTCAAAAATACTTCACAAATGTCTCTTTATTTGTTACACAGTGGAACCCTGTCATAAGAGCCCCGATAGCCCACGATATAATAAAATTGTCTTATTTTGAGGCCATTTTAATGGTACACAGTGGCGTTGCGACAGAGACGAGGAGGGGCGGCGGAACGGGGGGGGGGGGGGGGGGGGGGGGGGGCCATGTGCCTCCCAATAATTAGCCCAAAACAATAAAATATGTAAGGGAGAAATCTGTGTACAAATTAAGAAATACATGTGTGCCCCCCCCCCCCCCCCCCCCCCAATCAGACTGACCATGTTTCCATCGCCACTGCTGGAACAAGCTCTATATATGCTTGGTTTTTTGCCCTACTTGTATAACAAGGTAAATTTGATGGTCCTAGTGTTTTCGTTACTATAGGTTAATCCAGTGTTGTAATTTGATTTTCAGAAGATTCTGCTGCGATCAAACACAACTTTTTATCAATAAAATATTTCACTTAACATATTTTGTGTGTGTTCCTTTCTGCTTTGTCCCCCGACAGGCCATTATCAGGGGGTTTGACAGGCCGTTCAAGTCACCTCAGTGGAGCTAGCAGCCGGTTTAGATGATCGTCTTCCGAGTTGGACATCTCTCCAATCAATGCTAGTTGGAATTGCACATTCCTTTACTGCAAACAATGACCTGTGTTTGGCAGCTTGTTAAGAGAGCCTCAAATTCGTCATTGTTCTTCAAATTATACCATTAAAAACCATGATCATCTCAGTGCATGGATGCAGCCGGTATAGATAATTGTCATCGGAGTTGAACATCTCACAAATCCTTGTTGATTTGTGCACGTTCACATTACTGGAATCAATGACTTGTATTTTACAGTTTGTGAGAGTGCCTAAAATTCGTCATTATTCTTCAGATATTAGATTCTTCAATCATGATCACCTCAGTGCATTAATGCACCCCATATAGAAGATCATCTACTGTTCTAAATTGAATATCTCTCGATTCCTTGTTGATTTGTGCACATTCACATTACTGGAAAATGACTTGTATTTTACAGTTTGTGAGAGTGCCTAAAATTCGTCATTGTTTTTCAGATATTAGATTCTTTGATCATGATCACCTCAGTGCATTGATGCACCCCATATAGAAGATTATCTACTGTTCTAAATTTAATATCTCTCTATTCCTTGTTGATTTTTGCACATTCCAATGACTGGAAACAATGACTTGCTTTTGACTGTTTGTTAGAGTGCATCACAATTTTTCATTGTTCTTCAAACATCAGCATCTTTGGAAACAATGACTTGCCTTTGACCACTTGTGATCTACTCCCTAAAAATTTGTCACTGTTCTTAAAATGTAAGCATTTTTCATCATGAGCAGTTTTGGCCACCTTACTAGAAGTAGTCAGTAAAAAATGTATCATGATCTGAACGAGTCAACTCGCAACTTATTTTAATGTAGTATACCACCAAATATACACTGCTCGAAAATTAGCATAGGCCCGCTGGCCCGGGGCCACTAAAAATTAACTTCGAGCCACCAAATTTCATTCATGCTTAATTCTACTGGCCGGATTGGGCAACCAAATATGACAGAATTTGTAATGTTTTTCTTTGTTTGGGGCCATTAGAATTTGAAAAATCTTGATTTTACTTCCCCATCTGGGCCACAAGGCAAACAAATTAAATACCTTTACTGGAATAGAGTACAGAAGCCATGACGTCATAAAAACACTTTTTTTGAATTTTCAAATTTGGACTTCATTTTTAGAAAGAGCATAACAAATAATGTCCAAATACCGAAAATCAAAGGAATAGGTTACGTATTGGCCGAGATATGCCCATCCGAATGAATTTTACTTCAATGGGCAATCAGTGTTATAAAGCACTGGTTCCTGAATTTATGAACCAGTGCACTATAACACTGATTGCCCATTGACAAAAAAATCATTCGGATGGGCATATCTCAGCCTATACGTAACATATTCCTTTGAATTTCGGTATTTGGACATTATTTGTTATGCTCTTTCTGAAAATGAATTCCAAATTTGGAAATTCTAAACAAAATGTTTATGACATCATTTATGACATCACACTTCACCACTCTATAAAGGTTTGCTGCTCTGTGCGCTCTTCAGACTTTGATGATGCAGTAATATTGAAGTTTATTCTAATTGCAAACTTCACACATGTGTTGTTTTTGTGGAAACTGTACTTGATATTGCATTGCATTACAATGGTTATACAAACAGTCACATATTCAAACATTCTCCGCTTGTTATCTTTTTTTAACATAGTTACTCTCCTTCTGTATTCGACTCACAGCAGTTTATTATGTTAATTAGTATTACTTTTTAAGTATGTGAATAACTGTTAACATTATTTGCACCATAGAGGTGGAAGCTAGAACCTTTATTCCAGTAAAGCTAGAACTTGGCCACCTACATATGAACGTTCTGCTAGCGTGCACCGTATGTTGCATGTAGATAGCAGACTTCCCTCGCCACTTCAGTAATTATTTAAGGTTTTTCTTTGGAACCAAATTTACTTTCATGTATATGCATATTACTCTACTTTTGTCAGAGAGCTATACAAAGTTGATTGTTCAATCGTTTTCCAATTTAATTTCTGGTCATATACAAGTTTGTATTTCTTGTTTGTTTATGCAACCGTGATGAGACAGCATTTCAATGTAAAACCTTATTTCACTAGCCCCGAGTACTTTCTTATACAATGTATAATAAACATTGATAGTTGCGATTCCATTTAACATAGTATGCACACTTTTGTGTTAAGTTTTTGTGCAATAAATTATATTTATTATACTGATTATGATGTATTATTTTTCCATTTTCTTTTGTACCAGACAAATCAGATACTGAAAAATCCTTTTTAATTTTCAAAACACCGTGTTCAAGTTTGGAGGCTATACACAGAGAAGTGCAAATGCAATTCAAATTCGAACAACATAAACTCATGAAAGTTTGTATTAAAATATGTTATTTTTTATTGCAGTTATAGTACACTAACATAGTTCAATATATGCCGATTGTCATGATTTCAAATAAGGAATGGACTGATAAATAAATAAATCAATAATTCCATCAATAAAATTTAAGATAAGGGGACAGAGTTCAGTTGAAACATTAATAATCAATAATTATCTCTAATGGGTTGCCTCATAGGAAAGTGAGATGCGACTTGAAAGATACTCTTATGTTTGAGGTCTTGCAGGTTTATGTCTTGTAGGAAGGGGGGGGGGGGGAGTGTGAATGTGTGGTGTGTGTGTGTGTGTGTTATAGAAGCTTTGTAGGGCATGAGATGGCTATTCACTTTTGGTACTGTCATTTCTCTTTCCTCTACTAACATTACCATTACCATTATTACCACTACTACTTGATATTCCGGCATAATCGTGTATTAGGCCCCACCACTGATATACTGTATACATAACCTAACCCTATAACCCTAACTAAACCCTAACTCTAACCCTAACCCTAACCCTAATTTGGTGGCTATAAGTCAGATTAATGGCTATAGGTCAGATTTAGTGGCTATAAGTTGGCTACATAAGTGTATACAGTATAGCAGTGGTGGGGCCTAATACACGATATTGCCGATATTCCCCTAAATGATTACACAAAGTGAATTACTGAGAGCCAAAGCTCATGCTAAAATATTAAAATATACATAGAATAAGATTATCAAAAAAATGCTTCAAAGGTAATAAATGATACAAATCAAAATATAATGCCATCAGCATTAAACAATATTACAAATTATCTTTACAATGGGGTTGAAGTTTCAGTATTGTAAAGAAAAGTGATTCAGATCTCAGTTATATTCTGCATTATAAAATATTCAAAAGTCAACAAAAGAAAAAATATAATTGAGTGTGAAAAGACTTTAAATCACCAATAACTGAATATAATGAGCGGAAATAACTAGGAAATCCAGGAACAACACAAATACAAAATTCTAAACTTGATTTGTCCTTTTTCTCAAGCAACCTACACAACCTCTTCAGTTGATACAATTTAGTGAGTAAAATAGTTGTTAAAGGGACTTAGTAACATTGTCCAAATCCTCAAAATAAAATTTTCATTCTAGCGGTTCCCTCATAACTTGTTGTATTCGTATTAACAATAAAATCATGGGACAGGTTTTGGTTTTTTAAATTTCCCTTTTGTTACAAAGATATGTACGATCAAAGTATTCAGATAAGAAAAACTCCGGGCGAGTTTTTCTTCTTTGCACAAAGTGAGTGAGTGCGTGCAGTGAGTGAGTGCAGTGAGTTATTGAATATGACTTTGCATTTTCGCTCATTACTTGGCCATGCAATGTCCATTTGACTTGAAATTTTCACACAATACCCTGTGGACATATGAGATAACAATAATAAACATTGCATCAACCATTCATCACTTTTTGCACATGTCAACAAAGTTACTAGATCCCTTTAACATAGTGCTTATTCTTCCATTTATTTCTGTTCAAATTATAATTTTATATCAACTACTTTTTCTTCTGTCCCTGGGAACAGATCATCAGGCTTTGGAGTAGGAAAATGCATCAAGCAGGTTTGGAATAATGTCATGTAAATTCAGCTTAGTAGAGTTAGTGTAATTTGTAACAATACATGAACTTGCTTTAAATGACTATAAAAAGATTGAAGCAAATTCGTAAAAGAACGAGTGGTTCTGGGTAGCAATTTTCTTGATCATATATAGAGTTGTTCAATGTTTATTCTGCCATGTTCTGATATCACTTCAAAAGTCATGCCTCTTTCTTTAATTAAGCCATAAAGCAGGAATGTGTTTTCACATCCAAGTTTGTAAAATGATAACCAGACACTGCAGCTTGTGTTCTCGGAAATAAGAGTTCTCAAAGTTCTGAACATCATCACCTAATAATTTCCCTGATCTGCTTTTTATGGCTGGGGTTGCTATTATTGTCACGATGGCGCCCCTATCACATCAAGTTTGTACAACGTTATTCTACCAAAGAAATCTGTGCTCTCAGCAAAGACGATCCGCAATGTTCTTGCATAACATTTATCTGGGAATTGAAATACGTATAGCTCTGGTTAAGGAAAACATTTCTTTGACATATAAAAGTGCAATGTAAGCAAGTAATACAAAAATTAATAATATACTTGTTTTATAAAGCGCGTAATATGATTGATAATCATCTGTAAGCGCTTTACAATGATATTATTACCCCGGTCATAGGATACAATGCAAACCAGCACACAAGTATGAGTAAATGTATATAATTTATATATTGCTGTTAAAAATTCTGGGAAGGTATTTATTGATATATTTGAAATATTAATCATGGGGTCCACAAACAAGTCACTGATGAGACTCTTCTGCTGAATACTTCTGGAAAATGTATATTCACATGGAAAAGAGCACAAGCATAAACTAGATCTACAGAATATGGAGTACTTGCAAATAATAATTTCATATACATGTATGTATTTCAAGTTATTAAATACTATTACTCTGGGGACTTTTTTCTTCTTCTCAATTTTAGGATAATAGGCACAACTTCCCCAAGCTGCCTTCTCAGCAATTTTTAAACACATTATCAGTTCAGACTTTGAGTGCCATCTATGGCATTTTTGTGTACATGTATTGTTTGGTGCAAATATATGCGACATTTGCACTCAAGGAGTTGACTGTTTTAGAATTAATGTCATCTATGCAAAGGATATTTGAGTGGTGTTGTCATCGTTGGGGTAGAAGTCCATTAGTTTGTGAGTCTCCTCCCCCTCTGCGCTCCCCTCCACCCAGCAGGTCCTGCTAGCAAAGCCTCCCTGGAACTGGAGGTGTAGCTCTTTCAGGAGACATGGCTCCCTGAACTCCAATGAGACCCACTGCGGAGATCCCTGTTTATAAGTAAAAGTTAAAATATGGAAATTGTATAAAGTAATTATTTACACTATTATTCAACATATTACACATGAGCCAGATGAGCCCTTAATTAACTCTTTATGAAGATTGCAAATCTAGTAGGGAACATGGTAATATACAGTGGAACCTCTTTATAACTAGTACCTTGGACCAGGGGCGTCGATCATGGGGGGGGGGGGGGGGATGGGGGGATATATCCCTCCCCCAATATTTCAGGTGGGGGGGATGGCCTGTATTATCATCTCCCCCCCCCCCCCCCCCCCAATATTTGGGGTTCAAAAATATATAATAACATTAAAATTAAATAGTTTTATTCAGGACTTCTCTCTTGGCAAACTTTCAGGCGATCCTGGCCCACTGTGCTTTTGTGCTTCGCTCACTAAAATTGAGCTAACTATTCAATAGTAAATTTTATTTCTGGATATTACAAATCCCAAAGCTTCTGGGGGCTTCGCCCCCGGGACCCCAAATAAGCTTTCTAATGTGGGTATCCCTTGACTTATTCTATTCAGGGTTCTATCAGGATGATTGCAATTGACAGTATTTATCTATCAGGCTAAACTTCATCCATCCTTGGACAGTGCCCTCATCATAACAGGATGTTTGCAATGTGCACTTAATAATCTTCCAATCTCTAAACAGCTAATTCAAAAGCCAATTAACTAAAGAATAGTTAACTCTATATTTACATATAGACAACATCTTTATATCTGGATATAACAAATCGCAAAGCTTCCGGGGGCTTCGCCCCCTGGACCCCCAATAAGCTTTCTAATGTGGGTATCCCATGACTGATATTCAGGGTTCCATCAGAATGCTTGCAATATATGTATCTATCAGGCTAAAGTTCATATTGGACAACGCCCAGCTCATAACATGATGCTTGCAATGTGCACTTAATAATCTTCCAATTTCTAAACAGCTGAATTCAAAAGCTTTGCACCCCCCCCCCCCCCCCCCCCAGCCATAAAAACCTGGGCACGCTGCTGGGTTGTCGCTTCGCTCCCTCGCCAGAGATGGTCAAAATGACGAATCATCCCCCCCAATGGCGAGAAGAAATCGACGCCCTTGCCTTGGGCACATTGCACCGTATCATATCAGGCATCTCATTATATTAGGGCTAAAACAATTATACTAGAACTGAAGTTTGACTAGTAAAATTAACCTCGTTATATCAGGTATCATGCTATAAAGCACACACCGGTTCTGAATAGTTAATGCTACATGTACTGTATTACAAGGCTCTTTCTGATTCTAAAGAGGTTTAACTGTACAGCAATGTCATGAAACCTCTATGCCTATAATGGTGGGGATAACTGCATGGTTAAAAGTACACGATCAAAAGATGATTCTTTGTCATATTCCCATCATTATCTGCACTTAGTGAATAATATACAGTGGAACCTCATTACATAGAGGTCCTTGGGCTTGGGCCCATGGAAATTAACTTGTTATATATTCTCTTGTGAAAGTTATATCATGAAAAACAAACAAAATATATAAAACTTAAGAGCTGGGCCTGTGAACAGCAAAATTACCATGTTATATTTATAAGATAATTTTGTTTTTCAGAGCTCTTCATAATGAAGTTCCTCTGGTTTAAGAATGCTTTTTTTTTGTTGAGAAAAGGCAACAAGTAATTATTTTAATAAGTCAGTAAATCTCACCTGGTCAGAATTCCAGCAGGTCTCCTCATTATCATCAAAGAGAAATTTCTTTCCAAACTGTTTGACATCTCTGTTGAGAACCGAGCTTACTCTGTTAAAAAGATTAACCAAAAATTGTTAGAAAGGGCCGACAGTATAAGACAGTACAGTTTCCTATAAGGCTGAGCTTTAGTAATCAAAACCTGCACAATAGCATTAAAAACTAATAGTTAACTCCACAATGCTCGAAAGGTATAGAAAATTACAAATGACTTACATGTAGTTAAAAGCCTGTTATCATTCAAAGAGAGCCATTGGTTTCAACCATTTTTCATACAAAATTATGCATGTGATATTTTATTGAATTGAAATAATAATTAAATAGAGAGATCATCAACAACTGTTGAAAACACTCTTTTGAAAATTTCTGAAAAATTGTAAGCATTTTAACAATAAAAAAAAAAAAATTGAATAAATCTGGGGCCCAGATTTATTCCGATCGGATATATTCATTGTCATCGATATTTCAGCCGTTTCTGAACCGATTTTGATCAAATAAAGTTTATTCTAAATGTTGCTTGTAAGTATCGGTTTCCATGGTGGTGTATATAATACGAGTGGTTTACGGGTACACCATGTGAGATGGGTGGATTGGTAAGCCCTGAAAAGGACTATGGTAGTCCTAGAAAGGACTGTGTAGTTCTGAAAAGAACTGTTGGTATTCTTTCTAGGAGAGTTCTAAAAAGAACTGTTGGTAGTCCTAGAAAGGACTGTTGATAGTCCTAGAAAGGACTGTTGGTAGTCCTATAAAGGACTGCTGGGATAGTCCTGAAAAAGACTGTTGGTATTCTTTCTAGGAGAGTCCTAAAAAGGACAATTGGTAGTCCTAGAAAGGACTGTTGTTAGTCCTAGAAAGGACTGTTGGGATAGTCCTGAAAAGGACTGTTGGTATTCTTTCTAGGAGAGTCCTAAAAAGTTTATTCTGTCATTAAAATTGAATGCTCTTTCAAATTTTACACTAAGTTTTTCATTATCTCACACAAAATTATTTCCTGCAGCTATACCAAAACTGAACTACCCATTTAAGCATACCTGTAATTCTGTCATGTGTAAAATATTCTGTATGTTACACATGACAAACTAACTACGTGGTATGTACTATTGTTCTATTAAATACAGGTAGCGTCGGTCGTAACCATTAACAACTGGGTCAAAGTGCCGTCAAAGTGAATTTGCGAACACCCCTCACGCAATCAATGTACACTGCCTGGCATGCATGAAACGGCCACGCCGAGTGAAAAAAATATGCACTCGCGCAATGCGATTCTGTACGTAAATAAATATAATATGCACGAACAGTATAGGCGAGGACAGCCGGCCCGGTGCATTTAAAGGAGAATTCCGGACGATGTGCTTGAATATTTTCAGGATTTGACTCACTTTGGTTGATTTCCAAGAGATTTTTCTAATGTCATTAACTCTGAGGAAATAATTAAATTTACCGCACACCATTAGAGACCCTTACGTAGCACCCTCACTTTGCTCAATTTCTTGAGTAGGCTTGAATCCGGTGCCACTGCATTGTGATCACTGCATGTGTCATTCATAATAGCCGGTCATGCAGAGCCAGCAAATTCAATAACCACGTTTACAGAACTGTGTGTCTATTCAAATTCCAATGAAAGCCAAACGTGTTACAATATCGGGCAGGCAAGTAGTTTCAAACGGTTCAACAATGCAGTAATGCTCAAAGACAAAGGCACGGTCAGCGGCACAGCGTGGACTAAACTATTCATGATCGAGCATTGTATTGGTCCGATCAAAAGAACACATTCGCTGCAGTGTAAAAACATAGATAGGCGCAAAGTGAGGGTCGCACGTCACAAATTGGTGCATTGTGGGATAGAGGGCAATTCCAAGCAAACATTGACATAAGCACCCATTTTTCAAATTCGTCGAATCATAACATATTTGGTATCAAATTAAAGCTTAAAGATTAAACTATTCAGAAATGCATTTTGTTCACAAAAAAATTTGCCGTAAACTATTACTTCATAGGAATTAATTAGCATAAATTAATTTTCAATTATTTTCACAAAATATACTTGTAAATATTAAGCTTAAGAGAGCTGCAAAAATAGGTTTTCATAACATTTTCTTTCAGTGTTGGTAAGAACATTACTTCAATTTATCAGATAAATATCTATTTCGGCATTTTCGCTCTTTGTTCTGCTTCAGTGACTGTTTCATTTATAGTCATCTATATGTCACGCTGTTACCCTAAAAACAGGTATTTTTAATATTTCTGGAAAAATATGAATGGGAATGAAATTATTTTTTGTTTCTTCTTCATTCACCCATAGGGCTATATTATGGATGCTAAATAGCAGCATTATCTTTTACCACTAATTAATCTAAGCAATATCAATTTGGTCACGCTGTTACTTTTTGGGTAACAGCGTGACGCAACCTACATTTTTTTTGCAATATCTCAAGAATCGTTGAATGGATTCTGTTCAAACTTTGTACAAGACATGTATTCAGAGGTATGGATTATCTGAAACATTTTGGGGACATGCGGTCAAAGGTCAAAGGTCACAGCTAATTAATATGCAAAAAATATATTATTCTCAAGATATTTCAAGAATCCTTGAAGGATGACATGATAATTAATACTGGTATGCGTTCAGTGAAGTAGATGACCTGATTATAGAATTTGGTCATGGGGTCAAAGGTCAACAGGTCAAATTATTGTAGTTTATTTTTTATCTCACAAAAAAATGCCAGAATTAATGTTAGAAAGAGTACTGTAGATAAAAGAAAATTCTATGAAAATGTTTGGAGCACAGGTCAAAGGTCACTCGGATAATTACCAATTCAAACACAAAAACTTACTCACATTGAAATCATGTTACATGAAACAAATCACTTGTAGATATGCACTGTCCCACATAAAATTAAACATTTGTATGCTAATTTGAGAAATAAGGTCAAAGGTCAGATGTCAAAGGTCTAATATTTCATTGTTGCAATTAAGTTTGTATTTTGGGTTTGATATTTGATGGTTCCTCAAACTAAATTCTGAAAAAGATAAGAATTTCAGTTTTGTCCAAAAACATTTTTGATCAATAGAGGGCGCTAGGCGGCAAATTTGTGTCATGCGAACCATCATTTCAGAGCATCTGGGTTACATTACCCATTCATCTAGTTCTGTATAGATTCTGGATGACTGCATCAAAATTATATAATCTTATTCATCTCATCAATATAACATGTACAATTCAGAGGTCACGCTGTTACCGTCACGCTGTTACCGTGCACAGATACGTTTATGATATCATATTTACTATGAACATTGGATTTTTTCTACATTTTTATTTGGATGTTCTAGCTTGATGTCTAGTACAAAGAATCAATGTGACAAAATTGCAAAATGTTCCTGTAGTTCACAGAGTTTGCTTAGTTTCTTACCATGTAAGAAACCCATGTCTTTTTGCCGTCACGCTGTTACCGCAGATATTGATATTCATAATTCATAATTTAGTGGGAATTTTGATTTTTTTTCCTATTGTAAATAATTAGTAGGATAGTGGTAACAGATGCATATCAAAATTTGGTTCTGGACATTTGTATTTTGTGAGTTATTTAGACTTTCATCGTGAGAAACACCCTCCTACCGTCACGCTGTTACCTTGGAATTGCCCTAGAACAAGCTCGCTCGCGAATTTGTGTCATTAGAATTTCAAAACCAATTATAAGAACCCACAATCATAATTTGTTCATACAAAATTGTGTTTATTGACCTAGAATATCTGTCTTTCAATCATTAGAAGCTTGAAATCGTATGGAAGTCCACTTTAAGTATGGGTCATCATCATCATCGTGATGCATAGTAATAGTATCATGCATCATCATCATCATATCCAAATCTAACCTAACCAGGCGCCGTACGCGTACGTAGTACGGCGCAAAAACCAAATCCAATATTCGCAATAATCCGTAGTCAATACGAACAAAAACACGTACACCAAAGACTGTACGTGGGGCAATGCTAACGTAATTTTTTAATAGCAATACATAAAACAGAACATTAATTGAAGATCTTATTGAATAAAACAATACAAAATATCAGTTATTATATTGTTGACATATAGGAAGCTTAATCAATGACATAAATCAGTAAGAATTCATAAAAATTCATAAAAATGTCACCTGGTATTGACGGCTGATTGAACCATGGAGGCTGCCATGTTGGACTTTTCTAACATCATTGTACCATAATGGTACATTATTGTGATAATCAAAATGTTATAATCAAAAGAAAAAAACATTAAAGTATGGTTCTGTATTAAATATTTTTTTCTGTTTTATTTGTAATCAATATTGTTAGCCAAAAAAATATTAAAGTGCGATAAGTCAAACAATACTAATATATGCCGGCTATAGACAGTATAATCATATCGTCTGCTGCTGCACTGGCGATCATCACTGGGCCGTG